>JABWIB010002024.1:33247-46215 GCA_016617825.1 Platyplectrum ornatum | reverse complement strand
GAGACATACAGGTAGATGTTACGGAGACATACAGGTAGATGTTACGGAGACATACAGGTAGATGTTGGAGGACATACAGGTAGATGTTACAGAGACATACAGGTAGATGTTGGAGAGACATACAGGTAGATGTTATGGAGACATACAGGTAGATGTTGGAGAAACATACAAGTAGATGTTGGAGGACATACAGGTAGATGTTGGAGGACATACAGGTAGATGTTGGAGGACATACAGGTAGTTAGGTGTTAGATAGATAGGAGTGAGAGCTATTAGTTAGGAAGGTTAGTAAAGAAATAAGTATATATGTTTCTGAGGTTCAGTGAAGTAATCCACATGGACATTGGAAGCTCTTCTGTATTTATCAGTGGAACTATTATATTTGTATATTACACTGTGGTTTCTAGAGTGTATCATCCCTAACTATGGACAAGTTCTTAGAGCCTTTATTGTTTTTGCTTTTGAACCACAGCCAGTATGCAGCAAATCATTAATGGCAGAGGGATGTGAGTGTGTATAGAGTTGTATTATGTACTATATGTGTTCATGGATTTTGTTGTTTGTTCAGCGGGGATTGTAGAAATATGTTTTTTATGCATTTTCATATATCTGGCCTTTGCTGATAGCTCCCTTGACTAACTTTATGCTTCCATATCAGTATTAGAAGAGAGAATGTGAAATGCAGGGTTATATACACACAGGAATCCTATAAATATATTCATAGACTTTGCCAAATACTGCGGAGCAAGGAAAGCTGTTCCACTTTATCGGAGCCCTACCTGAATATTGCTTCTTCTAAAGTCTCCACATCAGGTTTACTTGCTGTGAATCGTGTAATAATTAGTTACAGAACAGGATTTTTGGGGAGAAAAAAAACAACAATTTCCTTGGCGGTGATGTTTATCAGGATAAAGTAACTTATGTCAGCAGTAGCTTTTTATTACTTGTTTGTTAGTTACTTTTTTGCTGTATTTTGCTTGTTGTCTCGCATGGCGTGTGTCTGGAAAGCCGCCTCACACAGATGAAGGGGGCACTGCACACATGCTTGACTGAGAGGATTGGTAAGCAATGTGCGGGACGATCTGACATTGGGCCAAGTCATCTTGAATCTGCTCTCTCTGCCCAATAAATAACTATGGTGACAATTTGAGGTGCATCAGTTTGCACCTTCCCTACCCATTCTGTCTGTCTGTATTCCACCGTATTGTATGGTGCTGAACCTAATACATAAGCGATAATAATAATAATGCGTTTATATATGTTTCTGTCTCAGTGACTTGGAGAGTTTCGTAGAAGATATGAAGAAGGATTCAACCTCGAGCAGCATTGTTACTCTGAAGGATGTGGAAGATCGAGCATTCATATTACGCCAAATAGGAGAAGCTGTGTCTAATCTTAAAGGTACAAACTGCCTGTAATCCAGTATGACCCTGGTCAATTCCAGCTGCCTGGCTTAGGAAATAATGCTGGACTGTAGAGGTGGGTGGAGGTGGTACATAGATTTGGGCCTTGTTAATAGTCTAAATGCCCAAGAAGCATCTGTGATGGCGACCCCAAAAAGTTGCTGTACCAGGGCCCTAAATTCATTGGCACCTCTGTATTCATGCAATTTGTAGGTAAAGGGCCCTTACCAGAGTAATAAAGCATCATGTAAAAAAGGATGATTACGTTCTTGACTTAATAATAAAAATGTAAAATATTTTTTAGAATATTAATTTTTTCTAAGGCTAGTCCAAAATTATTTATACACTCAACTCGCCACCCTGTTGATGTATCCAAAGTTTTAGCAGTGGAACCAAGCAAGATGATAGTGTGTTGTGTGGCCAACATCAGTAATACTTGGTTTACAAAGAGAGCTATTACCCCGGTAATTAAGTCAAGTTCCCGTGTAGTGTGCTCAGTGTGAACAACGCTAAAATTACTACTAACTACCCTGGTTCATTGTGAACAGTGTAGTTTGTCAATTACCAGGGTAGTTTGTGAATTACCAGGGTAATTCAGCACTGTGAACAGGGTTAATTATCATGGTAATTCAGATCCACAGCTAACAACCCTGCTCATTAACAGATTTACCAGGGTAGTCGGGGTATAAGTGGTCTGTCATGGTTCATAGACTTAAAAATAGAAGGGAAAGAAATCTCCTCTAAATTGCTAATACTGCATGAAGGTTATCACTCATTTACTGAAACATAATAATTCCTCTTCTTCCATTTCTTCTTCCTCCTCCTCTTTCTCATCGTCTTCCTTTTGTTCCTCATCTTCTTCTTTCTCTTCTCCCTTTTGTTCTTCTTCCTCCTCCTCCTTTCCCTCCTCCTCTTCATCATGCTCTCCTTTTCCTCCTTTTCTCCCATTTGTGCTCCCATTTGTTCTCCAGGGGAATTTCCATACTTGCAGAATAAAATGCGAGCGGTCTTACGAGTGGAGGTGGAAGCTGTCAGGTTTCTGAAAGAGGAGCCCCACAAGCTGGACAGCTTGCTAAAACGGATCCGAAACATGACTGATGCCCTGTCTACATTAAGAAGGTGATGATGCACGTCACTCTGCCTCTCTTGCTCTATCCCTAAGTCTTTGTAGACCAGAGGCTCCACTGACATGGTAAACCTTTTTAACTTTCTAAAGCAGCAGAAGACTGCAGGTAGTAAAGCTGGCAGGAAATGCTGTCACTGTTATACAACAGATGTAGAGCCACAACTGTGTCGGCTACTTTACAAAATATCATATCAACTTAAATTGCTGTGATCGCTGTCTCTCAGTATCCCCAATGGTTTATAGATTGAACATTATGTTAACAATTTGTCCAATTCTGACGGGATTCACTATTAATCTCTTCTATTACATGAAAGATTTTGTGCCCTTTATGAATCCTACAGAACCGATGTAGTGCTTATATTTGCATTACATAACCTCTGCTTGCAGTAGAGATCCATTGGATCCATTCAATGTTTTATGAATAAATGATTTTTAAATACAATTTTTAATATTGCGTTTGGCTTCCATAGACATGTCTCTGATGGGACATCCAAAGTTGTTGACTTCAATCAAAACAACCAATTCATCATCACAGAAAAAGTTTCTGAAACGGACTCTATCCAAAACAAAGAAGAAAAGAGTCAAACTCCTCTCCAGACAGAATCGCTGAATGCGGCCTCCTCGCCGACAACATCCGTCAAATCCGAGGTCGTGCCGCTGTCAGCTGGCGTTAAAGTCCATCAAGTACAAAGTTCTCCCGTCTTCATGCAACAGTCTCAGCACTCCTCGGCGCTGGTTAACCACGTATTTACCTCCAGTAACCAGAGTACAGATCTACCCGCCAACAACCTTTCAACAAGCGTGCCAACCACTGCAGCACAAGAGCAGCCTCCTTCTGTACAGTCATCTCAACATAATGCATCTAATGTGCAAAACCTCTTTATTGAAGAAATCTACAATGTAGGTTACAGGAATCGAGCTGTGTCCATTGAGGTACGTTTGATGTTCTGCTGTTTATCTGCTAGTCATATATAAATTGTATTTTTATTTTTTTATTTTTAAATCAGTCTGACATATTCCATATGGTGTGTCTAAGCCTAAGATGTAAGATATCCCTTAGGGAAGCCTTATGTTTTCCCTGGCCACCAAGTAACATTTCAGTACACACATTTCTGCAGTACACTGGCCTCCTATCTCCTTCAAACTTCTCACCAGAACCTACGAAGCTCTCTCCTCTTCTTCTGCTCCCTACCTCTCTTTGCTTATCATCAATCATGCTTACCCCTACTCCACCTAATCTCTCTACCCTCTCTGTACCTCCATGCTATGCATGTATTGTATGTATGTTATTACATACGATTACTCTGTACCCCCTTGCTATGCATGTATTGTATGTATGTTATTATATACCATTACTCTGTATCCCCATGCTATGCATGTATTGTATGTATGTTATTATATACTATTACTCTGTACCCTCATGCTATGCATGTATTGTATGTATGTTATTATATACCATTACTCTGTACCCCCATGCTATGTATGTACTATATTCCCTATGTTCAGCACTGTGTTCAGCACACACAACACAAATACGTATATGCTCATTCCCCTCTATGTTGCTTAAGACTGTGTTTTGTTTTTTTGCAGGAAGCAGAAAGAAAATTTGAAGAGAAAAGACAAAACATTGACCATTATAATGGGAAGGAGTTTGAGAAGATGCTGGAGGAAGCACAAGCCAATATTATGAAGTCAATCCCCAGTCTAGAGATGCCGTCCCAGGCACTAAAACTGGAAAACACAGAAAAAGTAGAAGTCAGTGGTAAGTCAGCGCTGTCTCTAACAACATTATTACCAAAATACAAAAACAAAAGGTATAATGTTTATTAAGGTATAAACTCCTCAAGCACTGACTAAATATTGATCCACAGTCTCAGGCCTGCAGTATCCATACCCCATGCCACTCAGATAGCATGGCCAGACTTCCATACTCACTCTCAACTCTACTGCTCTGGAGCTTAAATCTAAGAGAATCAAGTAATTTCTGGTCAAAATTATGTTTCATGGAGATTCAATTACTTTATTGTTGCATGTTGCACACAGATACTGACCAGCGTTACTGTTACACTGTTATTACACTTGTGCTGGAAACATAATCTCTCACCTGTAATACTGTTTCCAACAGATGAAATTTACCTTTTCCTACATTTTTTTTTTTATAGAAACTGGACCAGAAAGTGAACAAGACACAGATAAATTAACAAAGTCACCACCGCCACCTCCTCCCCGTCGTATGTACCCCCCTGGGTCTGGCCTGAACAGTACGTGGACAGCCGACTGGAAAGACAGCAAGGTAAGTGCCATTGTTATGGTGACACATTCTAGGCCTCACACTGTCCCATCTTTAAGTAATGGAAGACAGAGACAACTTTTTTTTAATATAATCTGTAAAGTGAATCCATCCAGGTTACACCACCGCCTGGACACAGCAACACCCTATTAGGTAGATTAAGTAATGGCGCAAGGTGGACCTTGGTTTTCCTTTCATACGTCTTTTTATTTAACCAATTCAGGATTCGGAAGAGGTCCCTCCACCACTTCCATCTAAAGCAACAAAGTCAGAAGCTGAAAGTCAGAGTCTAATCAAGCCTACCAAGGCGAAGGACGAAGAGGAGGAAGAAGGAGAGAGAATCATGGCGGAGCTTCAGGTAAATGTTCTACATGGCTAATCTAATAAGAGATGGTGGTTGCATGGAACATCAAGAACTGTCATTTTGTGCAATGGAATGACACAGATGACTCCATCCTTTCATGTTGGTTATGGAGGGATAACATAACTAGGTCATAGTTGAGCAGACTTCGGTTCCTTGTGTTCCCATGGCCGGGTTTCACCTATCTAATATTTTACGTTTTTAGGCTTTTCAGAAATTCTCCGTAGTGGAAATGAATTCAAAGGTGCAGTATGAGCCCAATAAAACAGACGCTCATGAGAAAGATTTCCGACCTTCAGGTTTAGCTCTTCCCAAGGAAAAGAAGGTAATTTAATATGAAAGGCCGAGCCATAACCTTCTTTGCTATTACTAACCAACCTAATATCCCCAAAATACCCATCGCTCCGTTAGCTTTAAGGGCTATTTTCTTTTATAGCCATGAAGTATTTTTCAGCTACAAAACTTTTTCGTTATTTAACACTAATCTTTTTAAACCCAGTGAATCTTTCTACTTACCGACCTCTCCAGCTTAAACACTGTAACAGTTCTTGTCTGCATGAAAGTGTACACGTAGATGAATCCTTAATTCATTGTCTGCAATTTAACGGACGTTGGTTCCGATCTCGAAATGGGCAGAAGAGACTAATTTGTAGAGCTGGTTTGTCTCTTTTCTTTTAATGGTGACCTCAAAAGTGTTTTATTCGTTTATTGAATTATTCATGGGATGAAGTGGTGAGAATAATAGAGTGATTTAACACAAAATATCTAAGTTATTTTAAAGAATCTAAAGGTGTGTCCACTTTGTAATAGTAAAATAACATTATTATAAATATATAATTAGCCATTATTATTATTATTATTATTAATAATGTATCCATAATTAATCAGTTATTAGGAGTGGTGATTTGTCTATTTAAGGTCTTTTAGTCCCATTAGGGTAAGAATGGGTGCCGAGACCAGTTTCTTCCCATGGTTCACCCGGTATCCACTGTCGTTAGGCTACACATGGCCATACATTCTGCTGATCTGACATATCTGAGTTGTATTGTATCTTGCAAGTCTTAGCAAGATACAATAGAGAGAGAGGAATCAGGAAACGGCTTCCTCTAGGTCCCTCCTGACAATCCTGTTGTAGTCAAAATATTATCTCTTGAAATGCTTCAGTGTATAGAAAGGTTAGCTTTTATCGTGATTGCTAAATAATTAATCAGTGACACGAATGGCATTTAAAGCTACCTAACTAAACTAACTAAATACAGAGGGGTTTTTAGTGGCTATGGAAATATTATCCTCTAACCTTCTTTCCAAAGACAAGAATTAACAACCTAGTACTAGTTCATTTAGTTAATTTAGACTTTAGCTCTTTGAAATCACGTTTTGTAAGTTTATTTACCATCTAATATTTCCCCTAGGTGTCATGCTCTGTAAAAGAATTTGTAAATGATGAAAGTCCAAAACTTGTTGAGAACACAGAGCACACGTGGAGAATGCATTTTATACAAAGTTCGGCCCCCGATATGGCCATGAGTAGGCAGGGTCAGGCAGATGTAGGGAGTGAGCAGTCTACGTATAGTCTGTTCATAGGCAGGGATGAGCCTGGCTCTACAACCAAGGAAGAACCTGAGAAAGAAATGAAAAGTGAGAAAGAAGAAAATGTCATGGCACATAGCACCCAAAATCTAAAGCTCTTCAGCTCCACCATATCACCAGAAACTACTAAAGAAGGAGTGGAAAAGGATGGAGAGGTTTCACATTTCACATGTGTCAAGGTCTCAAACGTAGAAAAGGTTTTAGATAATCAGGATTTGTCACCAGCTAATAACCCATCCCAGGAACAGGGAATGCCCTATTTAGATTTAGGGCAGCCAGTTGTATTAAGACAAAAGAGTTCACGAAGGATGAACAGCAGTCAGTCCAAGGACAACGACTCTCCCACAACATCCCCAACTGAACCCAAGTCTCCGGCAGATAACATTGCCTTCATGATAACGAACACTGAAGTTCAAGTGTTATCAACTGGTGAAGTTCAAGATATTGTAAACCGAAAGGGTGGAGAGGTGCAAACAGTCAACATTGACCGAGAGAATGTGGAGAAAGTTCCTTTAGGTGGTACCTCTGTTTCTGACACTGAGGATTCAGTAATGTGTACAGACAAGAAACCAGTCATTATCATATTTGATGAACCAATGGATATTAGATCAGCTTACAAAAGACTTTCAACAATATTTGAGGAATGTGATGATGAATTAGAAAAAATAATGTCAGAGGCAAAGATTGAAGAAGAGGACGAAGAAGAGGAGGAGAAGCAATCTGATGTTCCACCATCTGCAACGGTTAGGACGGCGCAAACTAAGATAATAAGCACCACAGACAGTCTTATGACGCACAATAAATACAGGTTTAACTATCCATCATTAGCACAAATGAAACAGACAATGTTCCAGGACGGTAATACCTCCCAGGGACTTCTCACAGATGAAGACAAGTCTGACTCCTTGGACTACCAGAGACAAGACGCAAAGAAGAAATTCAAGTTCAAGTTTCCCAAAAAACAATTGGCAGCTTTAACTCAAGCGATCCGAACAGGGACAAAAACTGGAAAGAAGACATTGCAGGTGGTGGTGTATGAGGACGAAGAAGACCTGGATGGAACTGTAAAACAGCACAAGGAAGCTAAAAGGTTTGAAATCGCAAGATCGAAAAGCAAAGAGGAAAATGTAAACTCTGACGTCCCCAAGCTTGAAGAACAAGAGCCCGTATCAAGGACAGATGAGATAAGGCAGAATACCTACAGGACCTTGGACAGCCTGGAGCAGACCATCAAACAGTTGGAAAGCACGATAAGTGAACTGGCACCAAGACCGGGATCCGACTTTACAGAAACAAAGGAGGAAAATAAAACTCTTCTGACAACATCTATTAATGCCAAAGAACCCACATTAATGGATGATACAAAACTTATCCTGGAGCCTTCATCATCCATACCTACTTCAGCACGTAAGGTACCTGTGTATAAGACATCCAAAGCATAAGTGTGTTCCGGTTGCAGAACTTGGTGCCTACTGACTTGATTGCTGTTCTTCCGGTGGTTGGCTTGACTTTTACAATGGTGCCTAACATGCTCTTGGTTTACTGTGTCTGATTAATTGGTGATGGGAAATGAAGAACAAAANCCCACAGCAAACTACTTGATTGAAATAGCTTTTGGTTTTGTAGTCTTCTTACCAATCATTAAACATTCTCTGACAATAACCTTCTGAGGGTTCTACTGCATGGCTAAGAGATTCATTGATTATGTGGCGCATGGCATGAAACCAATGAAATGACTGCTGTTGTTTGATTTATTTGTTATTTCTGTCTCTTTTTCCCCCGTTGGCTGTTCCTGTAGGGTTCAAATGGAGCGTCACAAACCAGCAGAATGCCAGTGCCAATGTCTTCTAAATCTAGACAAGGAAGCCTGGAAAAAACTAGCAAACAGCCAAAGCTACAGGAGCCTCAGCGTCAATTCAGACAGGTAGTTTTACCCTAGAGCATCACTTTGGAAGGACTTTAACACAACAAAAAATCTTTTTACAAACTTCAAGCCAAGTAACTGACTAAATGTAACCAAAACAAGGATGGCATTGCTTTCACTCTTGTTTTTGTTTATCTGGATCTGGTGGCATGAGAAATCCTGTAGTACTTTGTCTCACTCTCGTCATATCTCTGCATGCAATAAAACACCTCCTGCTTTGTGCCACCTCAAGATCCTCAGCTGAGACGACCGACACGTGGCACACTGTGGCCACCCCGCGGGTAGAAGATGCACGCCTGTATAGTGGTGTTTTAACATGTGTGTTTGTCGAGTCTGTTGCATTAACGGCTTGCTATCTCACCTCCATTCTAATCACACAGCATGGTCCATGTATCGCAGCGTTTCTTGTGGCACTATCATCCACTGCTCAACGGTTCTCTAAATACCTTTCTGTGCTTTATGGATTCTACCAGGTCCAGAGGCCTTCCNCAAACACTGTAACTATATGGGGGTCTTTTGTTTCCAGGGACCGTGTTGGGGTATCAATGTTAAACTGTCTCCTGACATCTTTATTTGCAGGCTAACGGAGCTACTAAGAAAGCTGGTGGGGATTTTAAGGCTGCTTCCCCTACTTTATCTGCTTCTAAAATTCCAGCTCTTTCTTTAAACACTGGGAAAAGCAGCTCTGTGTCTGCTCAGTGTCATGATACGTCTAACTCCCATAACCCCCCTGTGAAGTCACNCGTCCCCGTAACCAGTTCTAACGCTCCGTCCCTCCGCAATATTAACAACTCCTCCCTTATCCGTCCCGTCCAGAATGGCACGTCGAAGCTGCAGGGCCCGNCGTACGCAGGTAAAGGTCACCATGTCTCATTTTCACTGCAGAGCGCAAACGGCAGGCCATCACCTCCCNCTGCTGCTTCTTCCTCTGCTACTCCTCCCTCTACTTCTTCTGTCTCCCCCACTTCACTGACTCAAGGGATGAAGAGCATCCGCACCATCCACACACCCAGCTTCACCAACTACAAGTCGCAGAACGGAAGCGCCGGCAAGGTTGCCCCACCGAAGGAGACGTCTTAACCCGTGTCATAGCTGTGCCAACGTCGCGTCTCTGTGCGCCCCCCNCCCCCCCACCACCACCACCTCGGTGTTCTCATGTGTGTACATAAATACATCCATAAACCTTCTTGTTGCTGTTGTAATTATAAGCCTCTCCTCCTTTTATTATTGGTCTTTGTTTTTTAATGTAAATTGGACGTTAGTGTGTGTGACTGTATATATTCCTATAACGTATGTTTGCATGTGCGTGAACGTAAGACGAGGCTGGAATAAGAGGTATCCAGAATGTGAAGATACGAGATTATTTTGTATAGAATATTTTTCATTATGGAACCTGCAGGAGATCTGGGACTTTAGTGCGGAGGTTGTCTTTATTTTACTCTCATGCTGGCTTTGACTACAGATTTCTATTTTTGTCAATTAGACATCATTTTTGCGTTTATTTTTTTGCCAAGATATTTTCATACAGATATAAATGTACATTGAATAGAATGTGCAGGGCTAAATAGAAGCATAATACGATTAAAGGGATTCATTCATCAAAAGATATATTGTATTTAAATAGAATCGTAAAAACCGGAAGAACATTATGAATATCATGTGCAACTATTGGCTGACGCGCAGTAGACTTCCCCCCCTGATGTTTGTTAACTATATTAGTTGGCTAATATGATTGGCTACTCTAATGCCAATTTGTAAAATATATAATTTTCCGATCTACTTAACATGAGTTGCCATAAAGAGATCTGACCGACAGTGCTGCAAAACATATGCAGTAAAGCAAAACTGTCTTTACTTCACCTGTGCATGTGATGTTTCATTTTAGCAAATGTTCTGCTCATGTTTTGATGATTGATGCCCTTTAAGGTTACATCTGCTCTGCTGTTTGGCTATATGTAAAGAAAAATAATAATAATAAAAAAAAAAGACTCAAGAATAACCTCTTTCTCAATATCCTCCAAAGCAACTGCCTATCAATAGCCCTAGTCCAGGGTCTTACACTAGTAAAACTATATTGTATATTAATGAATGTTACTGGTATGTAAATATACATACTTTACACTTCTACATACAGTGATGTGCTAATGATTTATTACAGGGGTAGGCAATCTGTGTCTTTACAGGTTCTATACAGTAACACTGCCTGTCTCAGCCAACAGCCAAATAGATGATGGGAGTTGTAGTCCAAGCACTAGCCAGCCACATGTTGCCTACCTCTCTCATCCTTTATGCATGCTTTCAAAACAATGGCAACTTGGGAAGAAAGAGTTTGCACAGATTTTGTAAATTAATGAATTTGTATAACTACTGTAAGAAATATCTATAAAAAGCAGGTCACTTTCTGAAATACAATAAAGTGATGCATGCTATTATATATACACCAGTTGTCTGTGTTTTTTTTGGCTGTTAGGATGCTTACACCACCTTACATTGTAAAATTGTTCACAATTATCTGAAATGCCCACACACTACCCAATATCAGACCCATGAAACGATGAACAATGGGGAGTTCAGAAAGATCAGATTATGGTCAGTGACCTGTTACTTAGTATTGTTAGTTTTCTGAAGAAACTCAGCCCCACACACTAGAAAGATAATTCATCCAATTTCCAATAATTGGAGAATTGGAACAAGGATCATTATANTGAGTGACCAGCTTTACTTGTTATAGTAGATACAGCACAATTGCCAAATATCCTGTAAAGTTCACAGAAAGTTGGTAGAGGTCTTAGGAGAATGAGCGACCCTTCCTCATTTATCCAGATGTTGTGTCTCCAAGTTCCCTATCTTTCCTGTACAGTATTGTGCTCCAGCCTTTCCTCAGTGGGTGGTGAGGACTGATGACTTGATTTATGTCCTCCAGCTTTAGACAGGTGTCAGCTGGATTTCCCTATGGGATCTTCCTGGGAGAGAAAATAGAAAGTTGTCTTCCATGCCTCTGCTTATACCATGACCTGAACCAGGTAGACAAGTGAAAAGCAATGGGTTGAGGTTTATATCACACCCTGGCTTCAACAACGCTACGCATAAATATACTAGACACCATCCTANAAGAGAAAGCTCAGAGAGATTACTGAATGCTCCTCACTCCAATCATTTACAATGTCCACTTCCCTCTGGGAAACACCTCTTTGAGCTTTAAACTTTGTGTGGACTACTTTGAGAGAGCTGAACATTGTGGATGCGAAACGCGCGTCAGAGAATACAGTCTGCAGTTCATGTGTAGTATCTATTAGGTTCTAGTGCGACCACCCCTGGGTATGGTGTTGGTGCAATTGTAGCTGCGCATACAAAAAAAAATGCACCCAATTCAGAGTTCATCTGTCTGAATCCGAGTTGTTTGCGCCTCATCCTGAAAGTGTAAATCATGAGAGCGTACACACTACCAGTTTACTGTCCCAAACACCAATGTTATTTTAAGATGGACTCAATCATCTGGAGAATATTCTGTATATGGTGTATTCCCAGCTTTACTCGCTGGCAGACGGCAAAGAATTTTTTGTTTTGCTAAACGTGCTTTGTTAAAGCAGAGTGCAGAGCTATCCCTATACCCCAGAACATAGCCGAGGAGTGCACATAACATGAAGGTAAATAATAGTATAACGTGGGTCCAGGGTCATTATACAGTGTCAGAGGCATAAGCATAATCTCTGAATGAACATAACTTTGCTTATTTATATGGAACAATTTGTGATTATTTCAGAAATTAAATATAGAATAACCTGATGCATTGGTTTCCCATATACAGTAGTTCAGAGTCTTAATATTGGGTAATAAAAAATAAAGGCAATATAATAGATACCTTGTTCCATACAACAAACTTTTAATCCTAGTTAAATTTCAAAGCAAATTACCAATTTACATTATACATTATCGGGCGTACAGCGTCCGGAGCCTCTGCGTTTTTTTACATAGCACAGGGATGCGAGCCATAAGGCATGCCCCTCTCCCTGCACTCTATTCAGAGCTGCGATTTTGCGCAGCTCTGAATCNTGTGTACCTGGCGGCCGCAGCATACGCTGAATCAGGTCCNGTGTAACCAGCAGAATATGTGCCGTGAACAAGGGACCTCTAACCGCCCTTCATTTATGTATATGCTATATAACCTTTCAATTCATTTTCATTATCTCTGTAATTAAATTAGGTGTGTTCTAGGTGAAACAAACATGGGGTTGATTCATTTCTAAAGCTGGCCATACACTATAAGATAAATT
>JABWIB010002023.1:45691-62706 GCA_016617825.1 Platyplectrum ornatum | reverse complement strand
GCCGAAAAATCGCTCCGTATGTACGCTTTAGGGCGCTACATTTTTTCCACATGTCAGATCGTTCTCAAATATGCTAATTTTCAGATCGCTTCGTGTGTACCCAGCTTTAGCCATGCCCTTGAAATNCAAGAGTCATGCTTTTAGATTGATGGATTCTAACATTAGAACTAAACATTTTGTATACTTTAATTTTTATCATTTATATTTTTATTTCAGTAACACTGATTTTAAATTCCAGAAACAAAACTCTACAGTTCATTTAGTTATGCCTTCACACCACATTCATCTTCTACCACTACAAAGTAAAATTTTCCTGCCAAGAAAGTCTCTACTATTTTGCATAGACCCCTAGCTGCCACTCAAATATTTAGTGTCTGTTTTGGCTGTGTGTTAAAAATGCTGCAGTGTTGGCAGACATGTCTGCCAGAAGCGTCTGTCTGCAGACAAGGCACAGTGCAGCCAGTGTTTCCATTTTCAGGAATATTTGCTGGATTTCCCGTATGGCTAATGCTACTCTGTTCAGGGAAAAAAAATAAATGTGAAAACTGGAAAGACTGATGTAGCTCCTAAGCTGGAAATATAAGGTGAACGAGATGGAGACATGGCATGATCTCTGTCCCTTGTGAGACAACATAGTTCAGGGTAATATCATGTAAATGTATATAATATAAATTAAAAATCAAGTTCATTAAGAGGAATATAAGGTTATGCCTATTTAGCAAACAAATACCATAAAGTTTTAAACTTTGGAACACCAACAGAGCCCAGCCACTTGCCTATAAACTATACGTGCAAGTAAACTNTACAGTATGTATTTTAGCAAATTAAGGTATATGACATGAATGTGTGCTGTGTACATANATCAGTGATTATACATTAACTATAAATACATTTGGCAGAGAGAGTTCAAAATACTATTTGCATTATGAGAAACCTGGGGGTTAAAACTGGGGGCATTAGTGATAGAATGTAGTAAACAGACTATTGGAGGGTTTTTTTTTTCCACCCTTCATATTACAATAATAAGATTTGAGAACTTTTCTGCCACTTTACATGAAAGTACTTTAAAACTAATACAATACAGTCCCTTGCAGTCTTTTACAAAGGTATCATCTTTACTCTCTTTGTGACTGCACAGGGTTACAATATCATGTTCCATCTGGGTCCATATGATCCAGATTTACATACTGTTTGTTTGTTAATAGGTTAGGATAAATTAGAAAGCTAAACNTATGAGTCCAAACAAAATGCTGGATAAAGTGAAGTCTTGAACTCTGTGCCTACAGCTAACATGTAGTAGTTATAACATTCATTTTATTGGGTATATTTATTGATGGGATAAAGTAATATAATGTTCAACTTTTTTTTTTTATATATATATTTGATGACTGGTGGTATTTATTGTTTATGACAATCCTTAATAGTTTTGCTTTGGATATTACTGACCAGTAATACTTAACTGCATAGTCAATGGGTTGTCATCTACTGTTACCATACAAATACCTTGGTTCTGACTGGGACTGAATGTAAGAATGTATGGTTCACTGCTGCCACAGTCCCTGACTTGGACTGAATGTTAGGAGTATGGTATCGCTGCTGCCACAGACCCTGATTGGGACTACCGTAAATGTTATGATCTATGGTTCACTGAGTCCCTACATGGCTATTGTATTTAATCATCAATTTCAGCACAAACTTCTGTACCTTGAATTATAGAAATGAACAGGCGGCTAGGGTGGATGGATTAAAGCTCAATGTAAAGTAGCCTACAAAACCATAAAATTTAGTCCAGATCAATGATTTATGCTTCCCACTGATATGTGTTTAATTCATTATATTATAATAATTACATTGCACTGTGCTGTACACTAGTAAATATCGCTTCCACAAGGCCCCTAAGGACTAGAACGTTGGCATTCCTTATTAGGCAACTGACAGTGTTCCATCTCCCATTTACGTCTGCCCAATTTACTTTGGAATTGCTGCCACAAAGGCTTCTGTATGTTTCCATTCAGTATATTAATATTCCTTTAATAAAAACACTATTCTTCTATATCAATTTAAAAAAATGAGTTATGAATGAAGAGTTTGCACATATGGCGATAGTCAATTCAGTATACAAGATAAATATGTTGACCTTATTAAAACAATATAATATCTTAATTTAATGCTGGGGTATATCGGAACCTAATCCTTTTTGTAAGATACAAAATCTTCTTGAGTATAACTATAGTAGTAATATACAATTGTGTAAATTGCTTCTAGACAGAGCAAGGTTTGGAAAAATATTTTCAGTGTGTTTGTTTAGTTTCTGGTTTGTGTGACCAAGTCTCTTTCCTTTTTTCAGGTTACTAAAAGAAAATGAGTATGGATTTATACGATCCTCAGACGTTAGGAGTAATGGTGTTTGGAGGTTTCATGGTTATATCGGCCATTGGCATTGTCCTGGTGTCCACCTTTTCTATGAAAGAGACATCATATGAAGAAGCCTTGGCCAAGCAGCGGAAAGATCTTGGAAAGGCCCCACTACCAAAAGTTGACAAAAAGAAGAAAGAGAAAGTCACTGAGAAAAAAGGAAAGTCGAAGAAGAAGGATGACAAACCGAATGGGAAAATACCTGAACANGAACCTTCTGTGGAGATTAGTGAGCCCAAAAAAGTTGAGCCAGAACCAAAAATTGTTGTTCAGGCTGTAAAAGTTCAGCAAACCCTTGTAACACCAGTGGTGACTCCACCACCAGAAAAGGTTGCACCTTCCCCAAAGGTTGCACCTTCCCCAAAGGTTGCACCTTCCCCAAAGGTTGCACCCTCCCCGAAAGTTGCACCCTCCCCGAAAGTTGCACCCTCCCCAAAGGTTGCACCCTCCCCAAAGGAAGCACCCTCCCCAAAGGAAGCACCCTCCCCAAAGGAAGCACCCTCCCCAAAGGAAGCACCCTCCCCAAAAGATAAAAAGAAAAAGCAGGAGAAGAAAGTCCAAAAGGTTGAACCATCTCCATCTCCAGTTGTGGCTGTTACCAAGCCAGTTTCAAAACAGGTTCCTGTTTTGGAAGTTCCAGCCAAAGAAGTGCCTGTGGTTGCTGTTCCTCCTGTAGGAAAAAAGCCAAGTCCACCCGTCACTAACTCGCATCCTCCTAAAAAAGTTGAAGCTGTTGTGAACCATGAAAACCAGAAACAGGAAGTTGCTCCAAAGAAGAAGAATGTGCCAAAGAAGAAAGCTGAGTCAGGTGTGTTTATTTGTTTCTGAAAATCGATAGAAATTCTTATTTCCTATAAGCATTATCTATATAATATCATTCTGTATAATCATAAACTCCAGTACCTGCTAATTAAGCTATATTCTACTAGCAAGGGATTTCCATCGTTCTGGAAACCTTGCTTATTGCACAACCTGCCCGATCTTGATTAAAGACGTGACTTAACTCTAAAATACATATCGGCAGCAGTGTTGTGCCTACAAAGAAATACTGATTTCTGTAGTGTGCTCTGATGCAGCTTGGCTCAAGTATCATATGGGAAGCAATGAATTGCTAGAGGCTTTAATTACAGTACAGAGACACTGTCTGGAACACATTAACATTTAACTTTATTGATACCCAGGAAATCATATCCTCTGCTTTCTAAGAATGAGATGACACGGATAGAAAGCAAAGATAATAATGTGCTATGCTACAATTAAGGCTATACAACAGTAATTGTATGTTCCTATTCATTGTTGTATATAGTTACAGTGACTTGCTTATCAATGTTTGTTTGTTTTTTGTTTTCTTTGTACCCGGACTTTAAAGTTTGGCACCCGCTAGAGGTTTTTACTTATGATTCTGCATTTTGAAAAATGTTTTAAATAAGTGCTTTGAAGCGATCTGCCATGGTCTTTGGAGAATACACACTAATCAAATATTGTTCCAAGCACTCATGTATTGTCTCATTGAAATAATAGTATACTTTAGTTTGTACCAAACATATTCTTTGATCCGATTTTATTATAGGGCTGCTGACATTTGTTTCTCCCTCCTGGGAGAAGCTAAAGGCTTGCACCATGGGTTTGGGCAGAGGGTATGATTTATGTAAATCGCAACCAAAGCCCTACCCACTGGACGGCAAAAGCATAGACTTTGCTATGCGTGAAAGGGACTTGACATTAAGCTCTGCTCATCATCNTGCCGCTAGGGGTTGAGGAAGTGATCTTTATGAAATCACTGCCTCAGTTCGTGTCCCAGGAGATTTCCAGACTCTCCCACAATACCTGGNGAACTGCCTGAAATTCGTGAGTCTCCCAGACAAGCAACCTTGTCTTACGGTAATGTCAGTAATTTTACAGTAGTACTTTTTGGAGGTCAGTGTAAACAATGTTGGTAACCGGCATTTTTTTATTAGCCTCCTAAGACTACCGCTGAAGCTGGGACTACTTTAAAGTATTCACTGCGTTTGTTGCTGACAAGTCTTCTTTTACACTCATTGTCACATTAAAATCTTTAAACTAACCCACTGCAATATAAATAGGTTTTTTTTTATAATTTAATTTACACTGTGATAATTAGATTTGACTAGGTTGCTCCCATAAGGTTTTGTAGAAGAAAAACAAACTGCCATGGCTATGACCTTGCTGACATTATAAGGATTATTAAAAAAACCTAAGTCTGCGTGATTCTTTAATAAAGTACATGGAAAGNAGGAGGAACACACTGACATGTGCTTTGTAGCGGAACACTTTGTAGACTGGACCCTTTCAGCCCCATTAACTCTAAAGCTATGACAAAGTCTGAGTTCCTGGATAGAAATTATTGAAATTTGTTTGCATGGTTTTGTCCTACATTACTTTAGTTGTAGACAACATAATACATTTCACATTCTAACTACATAGATCATTTCATTATAGGGTAAAAAGTGCTGAGTGAGATAAGATGTGGAATGTAGTATTTCCAACATTGTAATTACATAGCAAGTATTTGATTGGTATTATTATTGTCTCTCACTTCAGTTCTTATGTAGCAGAATATGTAAGGTTCATTTATTTTTTTTTTTACTTTTATACCTGGCCAGCTAACGCACATTCATTCTCATTCATCTGTGCAGTCAGATGCATCATCCACTGGTTTTACATTTCTTTCCATTAAACAAACTCTTTTCTAATCAAGATTCTTCATTTTAAATGCCTTGAGTTTTCCATTTTATTTTACAATATGCATTTTATAAGCTTAATTATGAGGCCAAAAAATAATTCCCACTTTTGGCATTATTAGTGGCATGGTACAATTTTGCCCATCTGCATGCTGGTTCTTTTATTTCTACAAGATCTATAATGAAAGCACAGTTACGCGAACACCGACTTAAAGGGTCACAAATACTTTTCCCACCCTGTTATCTATTAACAGGTTTTTTATATACCATTAGATTGCATAGCACTTACAATTTTAACAATCAATAAGACATAACTAGCTTATACTCTATACATCTTAGCCACCTGCCATTTGTACCAACAGGGGCTCAGTGCTGCAATGAATCCTCATTAGGTGCAGTATCCAATTATTTGATTATCCATGAAAAGGGAGGCAGTGGCTGAGACTGAGAGTGGTGGTAGTTGACAACTTAGATTTCTGCAGTTGGCATTTGGCAGGTACAATGTGCCCTCCTCTGGACCCTGTAGCAGCACCCCATGCACCCTGGTTTTATATGAAATGGGTATGGACAACCTGCGGAACTCCATGGGGTTGAGAAAGCTTTTTTGGATAAGCAATTAAATAGGACAAAAACCCAAGGAGTCACAATACTTAGAGTCCGTTTCAATCAATCACTCCGGCTACCTAAGCAGGGGCATCAGAACTTTTTACTTTGGGAGAGAAACAAGTAC
This sequence comes from Platyplectrum ornatum, assembly GCA_016617825.1. Classification (NCBI taxonomy): domain Eukaryota; kingdom Metazoa; phylum Chordata; class Amphibia; order Anura; family Limnodynastidae; genus Platyplectrum; species Platyplectrum ornatum. Next base: position 56,859 of record JABWIB010002023.1, on the reverse strand, counting down.
CCCTTTCCTCACAGCACCAACCCTACTCCCCACAGTTTTCCCTTCTTGCTCCTGAAGGGGGGGTGAAGATATCCTGTAGAGCCTGTCACACTAACACAGACAGTGTGCCATGTGCTTCATCAGTGGAGGGTGCTCTGTGTGACATTCTGTTGTGCAGGGTGCACCCTTCACATTTGGGATGGGTATGCTTTGTCCCCTCACCCTCCCCTGTTCTGAGCCTATATGCCTAAGGTGATTTCCTAAAGGAAGGTTTACAGAATGTCATACACAGCAGTCTAACATGTTTCATGATTAATAATGTTTTTGTATTCTTAATGTATTTCTTATCTTCAATGTGTGATTGGCTTTGTGTTTCAACATCCGGGTATATCCGACATTGACCTTTTGCTTTTTTCTTATGTTTTACAGCTGCTAGTGAACTGGATGGCGCTCTTTTCCTACCATACAAGACCATTGTTTCCACCATCAGCAGTATGGCATTTAGCGAGGGAGAAGCACAGAAGCTGATTGAAATACTGACTGAGAAAAATGGCATCAAGCAGGACACATGGCACACAGTACTATAACTTTTACTCTGTTATTTTGTACATTGAAATGTCTAATTATANCGTAATCTCGTGCTTTCCACCACGCTTTTAGAGCCTTTGGAAAAAGAATACATTACTGTAATAAAATGGCTGACTAGTTGTGGACACCTTAACAAGCAGAATGCTGAGTGGAGCACGCTTTGTGGTGTAACAATTTGTTACGATTTGTGGCTTATACCATTTGCCATGTTAAATGTTAGAATAGTTTCCAGTATCATTTCNCAGTGGTAACATTACAGGAGGGAAGATGGGGAATCTGACCAAGCTTTGTTCTCAGGGATTTTCCTTTTTAGCATTAATGTATTGGGAACACAATAGGTCAATGATGTACAATGCATGTTCATGTTTTGGTTTTCTAATGATATTTTCAGGCCACTCAAAAGGGAGATCCAGTTACAGCTCTGAAACGGCAGCTGGAAGAGAAAGAAAAATTACTGTCAGCGGAACAACAAGATGCTGCGGCTGCTAAAAATAAACTGCGTGAAATGAATAAGGTGATTCATTGTGTGGCCTTGGGACACCTAACAAACTGCATAATCAGAAAAATTACATCTGTGTGTGTGTGTATGTAGTTAATAGAACTTAAAACATGGACTTTCCATGCACCAACACATCTATTGCATTAAGAGAACCACATCCCCTTTATATCATAATAGATTTGTGTCTATGCCAGAAAATACACCATAACATATTAAAGCTATAGTGTTCTGTTGTCCATGATAAGAACCTGTAGCACAGGGTTGCTGACCTAGCTGACATCTTGGGGGTGGGGCTTNGGCCGTGATTTACATAAGCACAGCCCCTTGCACGCTAAAACAAGTCATGTATAATGTCATCTAAGCTGCTGATTCAGGAGTCTCCCGGACATTCNGGGAGANTCTGCAACCCTGTTATAACCTCTTNTAATATATGCNTGTTTGTTAANGTGTTTTTGATTTATACATGTNTTGCATGTTTAATGACCTCTAAGTGCACTAAGCTGCAGGAATGGAACAGTGGAGATATTGCCCATATCAATTAGATTTAACGCTCACTTTTTTCTGTTGCTGTCCAGAGAATGCCAGCTAGAATCTGATGCTATGGGTAACATCTCCACTTTTACTTTCTGTGGCTTTGTAAATCTATGATATGCACAAATATCTTAGCATTTTCACATTTGCAAAACTTGTAATATATATACAAAACAGGAAGCTGGGAGTGCAATAGAGAAACATTCCTCATTAATCAAAACAACATCTGAAATACCTTCAGTTTGGATAAGTTGCTCATGTGAATGGACTANTCCTAGACCTATATTTATAAAACTGCGGGGATGGAAATGTGTACNTTTTGCCCATAGTAACCAATCAGATTTTAGTTCTTACTTTCTATACTTAATACATACCTGACACTACTTTCTAGATTCTGATTGGTTGCTATGGGCAATATCTCCACTTTTCCACTCCCACAGATTAGTAAATATAGGCACAAATATTTATCTAATACACGCATTTAACATGACGGAAAAATATTATATATGTACACTCTATGCAAGCTCATATTTAATGACTTCTGGCTTTAGAGTTTGGAAATATCAATGCTTTAAACTTATAATCTGTATACATGTCAGCCAATCCTTGCTGCTATCAGCGACTCCAGACATTATCAGTTAGATTAGTTCTTTATAGGTAATATATTAATTTCTGTCCAATACTAAAACAACATAAACTAAATAAGCATAACAAAATGTGTTTGAAATTAGCTTCATGCTACATATAAGGGTTTGCTTAAATATTGGCCCTTCTTGTTGTGCNATGGTGAAACTGTATTTCAAAGTTTCCATTGGGATACTAATTCTGTGTTTTACATTTCAGGAATTGGCTGCTGAGAAATCGAAGGTAAACAATGTTGAATCCAAGCTGAAAGGGCAGATACATTCCCGCGATCAGGAGATTAATGCTTTACAAGCCCGAATGCAGGCTAGTTACAAGGATCATGTGACTGAGGTCCAACAGCTACAAGGAAAGGTAATGTTCTGAGTCCGATGTAAAAGGGACNGGAGTTATATCTGTATAAAGCTGGTCCTCATTATTGCTGCACTACCCAGCAGATCACAGAATGCTTATCTAGTTTCTAATAATCTACTCTTTGTATGTTTTTAGGGTGGCGTGCAGCGTTTTGTACGCACTTCATACTGATTTTTAGTTAGTTCTGAGCAGTTGCTGATGCAAATTTTTGAGTGGATTTGTCAATTCTAAATTCTCCTACCAATTTTTTAAGAACTGTTATATTTTATGGACTTCCTTGACTTGTTTGCAGTCCTGGCCATGGTGGTGATAGCACTGGAGTATGAAAATACAGATAAGAGTGTCAGATGGAGACAGGTGTATATCCAGGATGTTGTGCACAGTTACTGTATATGTGATGAGTCATCTTGCAGCATTTAAGCCTCACCCTGAATCCATGTTCTCCACAGGAGATGAAAGAGTATAAGAATCCTCTGAAAGACAGATGTTATCATTTTATATTTTAATGAATGTCTCCCATTATAATATATATAAATTACTGCTATATTTAGGAAGACACAAAAATAAATTGGTTACATCTGTAAGAGTATCACATTCCGTCTTCCCTGATTTTAAATTAAAGCAAATTTACCCCAAATATATGTATAATGTAACATAGCACAGGCAATTCCAATCTCCAGAGGGTAGGTAGAGGGTAGGAGATATTACCAATAGCAACCAATCTGATTGGCTAGGTGTTTTTAAACTACGTGTCTATGCAACTCTTTAGCATAAGTATAAATTAAATTTGTCAATGACTTTTCTTTTGCTAGATTTACTGAACTACGTAAAAAGAAAAAGTAGAGGGGTTGTTAAAAATTCTAAATTTTGTTAATTTTAGCAATGACTTCTTATTTTATTTGTTTGATCACAGATTCGAACTCTTCAAGATGACCTGGAAAATGGCCCCAAAGCACAACTTGCTCGCCTACAGCAGGAGAACTCCATTCTAAGAGATGCACTAAATCAAGCTACCAGCCAAACCGAGAGCAAGTAAGTATAACTAGATGCATAGCCTTGTCCGGTACATAAACCCTGGACAATGTTGAGACAGTATACTATACAACCCTTTATAAATTATGTCTTCTACAAAAGACATTATGTCTCCTGTAGTAGTAAATAACCTCTATAAAGATGATAATGTTCAGTGTAGTTTTACAGCACACATTACTATTAATGGTACACTCTTTTAAATCCTAAATAGAGACATTACACTCTTATACCATGCTGCTGTATATCTTCATGCATTAGCCGTCCACGTCCTCAGTCTAGCACTTCCTATATGCTGTTTTCATCTACTACTGTAAACTGTATAATTTAAAAACTTTTCTCTAAAACTTTTTACTACTGCCAAGTCTATTATTATGATACCCCACTTTTTTTCACCCCAAGCTCCCATGTGCACACATGATGCTGTATAATAAGTCAGTGCCATTAATTTCACTAATTGCTTCCATTTTAGGCAGAACGCTGAGCTAGCTAAGCTTCGTCAGGAGTGCAGCAAACTAACCAAAGAGCTGACTGAAAAGGCAGATGCTCTGCAACAAGAAGAGCAGAAGAGGAAGACTCTGGATGGCAAAGTGGCTGCCTATGAGAAACAGGTCACCCAGCTGCAGGTACTGTAAGAACAGCATTCTTCTTAGTGGGGATAAGAGAGACTGTCATTTCTGATGTAGTTGTAGACTGAGTCAGTTGAAGGGCTTCAGGTGTATAAATAAATTTTGCAGATGTATAATATATATTTGAGATCATGTACTTGAAGTGTTACTTCACAGGGTGAATGAGCTTCTTATTCATGTAGATAGTGTTTATACTACTGCAACTGTATAAATATATATATATATATATATATATATATATAATTTGATATGTTTATATATATTAATATACTCTATATGCCTTCATTTATTTTCTTATTTATTTACTTTAGAGTTTACAACAGGAGAGTGAATCTACTTTACAGAAAAGATTGGATGAAATTAGTGAAGAACTGCGCAGGTCTCAGAGCAGTTACAAAACTCTTCTATCAGATACAGAAAAGGCCAAAGGAGAGCAGAAGAACCTGGCAGGTGAGTGGCCAGTTCTCATTAGCTAGCCAAACTACTTTTCATGGGACACTTTCCAATAGCTAGGATTGGGAAACACCTGGTGCTAGATTTACTAAGAGGTGATTTTCTTAAAAAAAACTATGCCTTTTTTGCCTTTCCATTAATTTTTAAACAAAAAATACCACTCTTCGTATTTACTATGCATTGATTTGTATATTAACAGTAAAATCAGCAACAAAAGATTTGGATAAATAGAAGCACATGTTAGAGGACATGGATCTAAGAAAATTTGTAAAAGCTAAAGAATAGTTGTGCTAATAGCAGGATCATTGTGAGAGTGAAAGTAGAGTGGAGGTATAGGTGAAGAAAGACATTAAGGGAAGGTTAATGAGGATATAATGGGAATGGTCAGTGGCGCTTGACCTGATTCTAAAGTGGCTAACTAGTAAACACCAAAACACATTGAGAACTGCTGCTCTAGAAGAATGAAAAAGCCCCAAAACACTGGCGAACCAAGAAATATCTCACCATAACACCTATTGCATATCTGTTATGTGAAACAGGGCAGACTTAATATATCTAATATTCCATGGGGCCGATTCAATCCCCCTTCGCGCGAAGATTTCTGCCTTACGCAAATAGGAAATCTCGCGTTTTTTCGTTCGCACCTCATAGAGTTGCGTACAAAAAAACGCGATGTTTCAGTCCCGTAATAGACGGGGAAAAAGCGCACTTCGGCCCCCATGTCTTGTTATTTTACAAACATTACAAATCATGCTTTGATAAATATCAACTATGCATTTATTTATTAACAGGATTGTATATAGCGCCATCCGATTACGAAACAATTTTATACATAGGCCTTTAGAGCATGCATGATGTAGAGAAGCAGTCATCTGGTTAGTGCTAAATCAGCATACCTGTAGTGTAGTAGTTATTGTTTACAGGAAAGCTGGAGTGATCTTTATGTTGAACAAATATTCTGTATTTAATGGTTCAGAAGATTTGTGAAATGTACTGTAGTACTCTAAGCAGTCACAGCCTCTAGGAAGTTATGATGTTTAAAACATAGTGCATTTTGTGATGCAATATTATGGAAAGGTTGAGGAAAGGAGAAATCTGTGTACTGTCATTACAGTGAAACTGCAGATTGTGTATTGAGATCACATCATTACTGATGTTTGTTTTATCTATGACAGATCTCCAGACAAAATTGATGTCTTATGAAGCCGAAGGCAAGCAAAAATTAGAGGAGTTGGACCGACTAAACCAAAAACTTCAAGAGGTCACAGGTGAAAACACACAGCTCCTGGAGAGAATAAAGTCCATTGAAGCTTTGTTGGAAGCAGGACAGAGCAAGGACACAGAAAAGGAGAAGCAACAAGAGGTTGGCATCGTGGCTAAATGACCGCTGCTTCCATGCAACACTATTATTGCATTTTATTACAGCTTATTCAAACTCACAAATGCACCAGCAATATGTTTACCTTTAATTTTTTTTAATTTCCAGAGTAGATTAAAACTTTTTTTTAAGGCAGTGATTATTCTTTTCTTATTTTCTAGGAAAGTAAAGGAGCTGAAATTGCAGAGCTACATACCAGGTAATAGAACAAAGCAACGTTTACATAATCATTAACAGATACATTATGATTTGTTACATGATGATTATTAAGCCAGTTTTACAAACTTTGTACATGATGCATAAACAAGTACAAGAAAACTACAACAGAAGATAAAAGTACTTTCATTTCTATTTCTTCTTTGCACTTTTTTATGCATCATGTACATAGTGGTACATTATAACAAATTAAAGCAGAATTATGTGGGGAACAGAGTTATTAGCCATTATTAAACAGGTGCCTTTAAAGGACAAGTTTGAAACTTTGTAGACAGGTTTTATAGACTTTTAAAGCATGGTAGTATGTTTCATTATATGGGGACATCAATGTATAATCTATACATAAATATCTTTATTCCATGAGCTATGTTATTACTATCTATATTGCATTGTTCTGTACTGTAAAACATTTCCTTTACAGACTTCAAGACAAAGATGCTCAGATCTTGGTACTGGAAAAAGAAGTCATTGAGTTAAAAGACACCATAGAACAGCAGAAAAATAAAAACAATGTATGTATTTTATCTTTTATTAGTTTGCATAAATAATAAGTGTGACAGTTTGGGAACCACTGGTGTACTGATATATAAACTGATTTATTTTGCTTCCCTTGATTTTGTAGAGTCAAAGTATGTTTCATTTTTAGGTACTGAGAAAAATCTAGTTTACTTCTAACATAAGAATCAAGCCTTCTGGAATGACTGATTTAATAAATAATATAGAATTTTTATGGGAGTAACCCTCCACTTCTGGAGACAGCACATACATTAAGAATGAATATAGATTTTTTCCTTTTATTTTGGCCATAGATAGAGGACATCTGGAAATATGTGAACCTGTTGGGTTTTTTTTAAATTGAGGTCTACTGGAAGATTTCCTCCTGCTGTTTTTACAGAATGTAGTTCCCAGTATGTGAACTGAATGCCTTCTCGTGTCCTTATTTGAACCCAAATCTTTTGGCCCTTTTCTGTTCTTGCCAGTTTGATGGCTTGTGAATGGTGTCATGTAAAACGTTATTGTCTGGTGTGTAAGTTTTTTGATACATTGTATTTTGTCATGATCGTCCAAAGCAATTTAAGTGATAAAATAAACAAAAAATAATAATGTGTTTAATAGTCTAATACATGCTTTTTAGGGCTAGGATAGAGGTATTCAACATCAAACATGAACAGAAATGTACATGTTCATCTACTAGAGAAATGTCAACATACCTCAATTTATACTGAAAATTTTTGGTTTTTCTGCATTTTTTGTCGTGTTTTGCATAGTTTACTGACATGTTGTCAATTTCCTGTTGGGCATGTTTAAGGCAAACATTACCCAGACAGTATTGCAGAGAAGTTGTGCAACACATTCATCTGTTGCCTATTAGTAGCTTTTTTTTCCAGAAGCATTTTGTAAGAATCCTTCCTGTTAAAGAACCTTTTTATAATCTATCCCTGTTATTGCACAGAAGCATAAATGAATTAAACATATTGGACACATGTTCAGTTTTATTTATAACCAAATGGAGGTTAACCTGTAATAGAAATCCTAGACTTTCGTCTATTTGACAAAAATATTCATACAAGGGAAATGAGCTATATCTCCAGCGCCACCTATTGCAGGTAGCATTCCTCTAGTCACATCCGACCCATTAAGGAGCCTTTGAAACATGACTGGGAATGAAAGCCAAGCCAGTACTCACTTCCTTAACGAAGAGGTGTCCATTTGCAGACAGCTGTTTTTTTGGGTGCTTGTCCCTCATCATTGGAGAGCAGGGGTCTGGCTGGTGAGAGGCCTTTAATGTAGCTCCAGGGGGGCAGAACTCTCCTTAAGGCGAGCACCATTACTTTGTATGCAGACTTGTTTGCCCCTTTGGTCATTTAAATATCCAAATAATATCCACCCTCCCCCTGTCTACACATTGGCTGAAGCTGCAGTGGGATACTGACATGACCCAAAGGGAAATAAACAAATATCTTTAACCTCTCAACCTGAAAAATATTCCGAGGCCCCTACTCTTGAATCTAGTTGGTGTGGATTGCATTCTTATCAGGTGGCATGGATGCACAGGACACAAAAGCATGTGAAATGAGGGGAAATCTGAATTGATATTTACCATTTTGTAGTAGGCTGTCTTGTATTTCAATGCAGCAGGCTTCAAGAATTCTGATTATTGTGACATTGTATGTTATAGGAATTGCGAGAGAAAAATTGGCAGGCTATGGATGCTGTGGGTCTAGCAGAAAAAACTTATGAAGAAAAACTAAACACAGAAAGAAAAGCAAAGGTAAATGCTTATGTAACACATAAAAAATATGATATTCATATGATAAACCTAACAACTGGGTTGACTAACAATACACCTATATAAGTATAAATGTCTGTATTTTTTCTCCTGGAAACTGAAGGAGGTCCCTTATCTTAAACCATACCTATAATATTCTCCATTCTAATCAGACAAGTTATTATTAACAAATCATGTTTTGTGTGCAAATTAGATCTATAATATGCAAAAGATTTTAAACTACCAGCTGCTCACGAGGACCTGTTAAGCCATCAATATAAAATAAGAGCATGCAGGGGTCAGCCTAATATTCCTGAAACAAATGAACACTCCATAATGATCATAATACACATATATTTAATAAACTGCATAAATTAAATAAAGGCTCAACTAAGAGCAAATATCCACTATGATCAATACATATGAAAGAATACAGTCATACATTGGCAATATTCACTGACAGACAAACTTGCAAATATAATAAATTCTTCAATATATCAAATAAACGAGCTCACAAAAAAACTTAAAGCAGATATAAGTATTTAAAATCCCCATCAGGGGCTTATCAGTCCCTTTGTCTTTGCCAGAGATGGAATGAACAGTCAGCCAAAGGTGATAAGATGCCAGAAGATGAGACCCAGAGCCAGCTGCACATACATCCTTGCTGAAAGCTTAACTGTCGTATCTATAATATAGTGGTAAATGGTCTGTTTTACCACTTGATCTCATCTGAGGCTGTAATATGCTAAGACTTGTAGTGCCAAGTCCAAGTAGTTTTCATATCACATACTCCTACAAGCCAATGTGCACTTTTGGTTGTACAAATTGAATAAAATAAAAACTCCATCCATTACAAGAAGTTGCTATAAGGTCACAGCTTCAGGATAATTACTTATGTGTGTGGTACATCAAAACAGAGTATCTGTATGAAATGACAAATTTGTAACAAAATACAGTATGTAAAATTTAATTCACCAACTAAATTATTAATTTAAACTTATTGTTAGTGTTGGTATAGACAATTTCATTTTAAAATGGAATAATAACAACTACATTTGACCCATATGTTTCTCTATATTATAATGTATTCTGTTTGCACACCCCTAAGAACGTTATCATGAAATAGGGCTAATGCTGGCCATTGACCTGTCAGATATCGGGTGCAGGGATGCGATGCAGGCTTCCGTGGTCACATATTGACTGCATGCAAGATTCAGTTAAATCGCTGCCGATGGCATGTATCCATCGCATGACCAATTTAGCACATGTGATGTATCCAAGTGGTGCATCTTAAAGGTGTATGGCCAGCATTAGAGGATACGTTTGTTCTTAGTTCTCTCTCAATAGATTCTCAGATTGCATTCTTAGGTGACCAAAGTCCATCACCACGGAATCCAAGTCCCATATTCACTCAAACTGTAATAGTATTTATAGCCTGTTTTCACAAACTAAAGTGAATACATAACAATTGATACAAATCTCTTTTTATTGTAGGAAGATCTATCACAACAACTAAAAGGAGTTCAAATTCAGACACAAGAAGTCCTGATGTCACTATTCCCACTGGTTACAGTAGAGTCTCATGAGGTACAGTATAGAGAGAATGTCTTTGTATATATGTAAAATTTACTGCTACAAAGTGTTTTTTATGCAAAAAAAACAAAGTATACAGCTTGTTAAGTTTGTATTGCAATTCATTGCCATTACCAGTACAATTTACTTTCTAACATAATGTGTTATTAATAAGACTATATACAATCCTTTAAGTTGGAACATTGGGGTCAACTTGGTTATTTAGAATGAATGAGTAATCTTAAAATGTCTCCTTTGGGCATGATCTTTTAAAAATATATAGCTAAAACATATGTAGTGTGCAATATTAATGGCTAGCACTAGATGGCGCTGTTTCTTTGTTAAAAACTAGATAAGTCACAAGAAATGGACAGTGCGAACAGATAATGAATCAGAATGTTGCAGCATTAATTGACCTTTGTTGTACCCTTTACAGCTGTACCATGATTGGCTGCAGGAGTTCAGAGGAAAGTCTGCAGATATTCTGAAGCAGCTGGCCCAGCATTCTGACCAAACAGACTCTTCAGTAAGTGTTCTACTGTACGCCAGGGGTGCACCGTGATAGGTTCAGGCCCCAGAGCAAGGGGCTAGGCCCCAGTTCTGAATGAGTAGGGCATTGCTGCTCTCATAGAATCTATAAATATTGCTCAGTGCTAATTCATGGAGCACCGAGCCCTGGTTTAAGCAGTCAATCTCTGCCCTTCTCCTCTGGGCCTCATAGCAGCTGCACCCATTGCACCCTCTGTAGTTGCGTACCTACAGCCTAAAGCTGTGATATTCTGGTAATTACTAAACATGTACATGTACATTTTCACTCAAACATTGTGTGACCCAGATGGAATCACACAGGTGGCTCTGTATTATTACACAAGTGAATGAAAATGAATCACCACATAGAGAAGGCATCTCTTTGTACATACAAATACAAGTGTAGTTCACTTTAGTATATAACTGAAAAAGTGGTTATATTCCTTGTGAACACTTAATTGAAATTGAAAAATGACATATAAATATGGTGATAAATCATTA
>JABWIB010002022.1:36314-64457 GCA_016617825.1 Platyplectrum ornatum | reverse complement strand
TATTTTTGCTTTATTCACTTACATTAACGTCTGTGTTTGTATGATTTTAATACTGAATAGTTGTACCCAATAGTTGAAATTATTATTTAGGCACATTAGGACATTTATAACATTAAATTAACTAGACTTTTTTTAGACTAGTTTTCCACCAGTCTGGACTACATTTATTGATTAAAAAAGCAAAAACAAATAATGCTTTACATCGAAGGTCTCACAAAAGTATGGAGAGGCCAAAATTGGGAATAAAGCCATCACTAGGTTTTTCAGGATGCTAAAAGTGTTCAGTAACTAATTTAAAGCACTATAGTACATACATACATACATACATACATACATACGGCGAAGTAAGTGCAACACCTGTTGATTGTTCATGGGGTAAGATCATCCGCATATGATGTGTGTCACCCAAATTTTCTTGTCGAGTCACCTCTGACACAGGTAGGTTTGTCATCACTGGTGTATGTGATGACCTAATAATGATGGCTGCCATTGCTCCGTATTACCTTTCGTAAAACGTCATACAATNGTACAGGAAACAGAAAGACGGTGCACTTAAATTTGGTCTTTATCAAATTCATTGTGACAATTCACTCCTGACATAAGTAATCTAAACTCTCATCTGGAAGAACGGACAAATAATCACTCTAGAATATGACCAGCAAATATGATTATTTGTTTAATAATGCATTTGCTAACTAAAGGATAAGGGAGGGGATGAGGTGTTGGGGCTAGGTAGCTTTTTTTATTTTTCCCTTTTAAAATATTTATGAAGAGAATATTGTGTGACCTCTAATATTGTTAATTTAAAGGATGAGGGGCGGGATTCAATAAAACAAACATCATAATTTGACACTGTAAATTTGAAAAAGTGACATTTTTATTAGTGACATTTAAGTAAACTGATGACTGTCATTAAGTGAATGTAACAGCGGAACTGGGTACGGCATTATTTCAGTACTGTATAAATCCCAAATTTCCATATTCACTGAGAATTTCTCTACACCTTCTTATCTATTCATTCTCTGTACCCTCACTTGGTTAGACTTAACTAACCTTCACAAACTTCTTGAAAGCTCTTCATCAATTGGTTTTTTGTGCAGGGATGCCCCCTTTTACATTAAAAAAATATTGAAGGCTTAAGAAGACAAATGACAAGAAGTTTTGATACAGTTCCTCTTGTCTTTATCGTTTCTTTTTCAATTCCTTTTTATGAGGGGTAACGGAGTACAGTGTGCAGTGTGTTACTCAGATACTATATTCAGCCTGTGTACTGGCAATATGGGCTCCAGAAGTACAGATTGGTGTAAATAAAAAGCTTATTTGAGAACTATGCTTCTAACTCAGGCATTTCAGCCTGCAGCGTCTTTCTTACTTGTCACTAATATCCATAAAGGTTGACAAATCTTCAGAAATACTGTTGGGTTTTTTTTGTTGTTGCAGAAAGGCACATTATCCTTTTCACCCAGAATCCATCTGCATCTCTCATGCTGGCGCAATGCATTAACCGCCACATTAAGGCTCTTTAATACAGAGTTACTGAGCCATCAAATCCCCAGACACAAATGTGTGTCTACATACACTTGTCAAATCTGCTAACACTATTGATTGAGCCACTGCGTTCATTATGTAGACTGGTGACATTAGGACAATTTCATTCCTCAGTTAGATGGAGATTGCTCATGCTCTTGTTTTGCCTAGGGGATCATTAGTTATTCCACACAGTCAACAAACTTTTTCCAAATGATAGCAATAACCAGGAACCAGTGTATTTCTTATAAATGTACCGATATGCATGCACAGAATTCAGTATAAAATATCAAACATTATCCAGCACTTTCTCTATTCTGTATAGATGTGTTTAAGAGAACTCCAGTCCTCTAAAAAGCAGTATAATTCAAGATAGTTTTGACCTGAAATATTCATTTATTTAGCATAATATTGGTTTTATTTTTGTAAAGTCCACTTGTGCATTTGGAAGTTACCGATTTACAGAAAATTCACAATCAACTAGGCCACATTTGGATTCATTCATGGAATGAATCCAAAAATATTTGATCTTTCTGAATACCTGATTGATTATAGTTTAAGGGGTACGACATTGTGTAGTGTGTAGACATTTCAGATATCGTTTGCGCCTTCTGGAGTTTTTCGAAAAAACGTAAAGTTTTGGAATACGGTGACTTTGGATTTTCTTTTACATTGTAATTGTAATACATTGTATTTGAGTAAAATCATTAGTTTTACAACCTTTTTTCCGTAGCGATAACCAAATGCCGGTATGACAAGAATCGTTCTAGTGGATGGCCAACTTTAGATTAGGAACTGGCATACATAAATATAATTAAATAATTAATGAATATAAGAAATCAAATGAAATAATTTGTAAGGATTTTTCCTTGTCTTTAGCTTATGTGCCCCCTATTTCTTTTTTTTTCTCGTCAATGTATAATCATCATGGTGGATGTCCATTCAGCAGATCCCGGGGCTGGATCCAATAGTTCCATCTATGTGTTTTTTTTTTGGTCTTTTTAAGTAGGCTTGTGTATTATTTTCTTATTATTTTAAAATATGTTTTAAAGTCATTCTATTAATTTCAGTAAAGATGTGTTTTCATTACTACCCCATGCAACACATGTGGAGCTTTTTTACCTAACAGTGATTATATTTGAGAGGAGTTTTTGTTTTTAACTGTCATACATGTCTACTTTTGTACTGGAACTTGAAGGGTCCACTGAATGAGAATGGAAGAGCCCCTATGTAATAAGGCATATGAAGTGATGGCACTACATTAAGATGATGCAGTATGTAGCAGTGATGTTGAAAATGGCCACAGTTAACCTGTAGGCACTATAATATAGGTGCAAATCCTCATGAAGTCATCACCCTCATTAATATGACACCTGTCAGATAGAATATTGCAATGGCAATTACGTGGTCTGCATAAGTGGGCATAAGGTAAGGATTCATTTTTGTATTACTATACTTGGGTAGATTCCTTTTTACATACCCAGCTTGATTAGGCTCCAAATCTTTACATTCCCCCTTAAAGAACTCACATGAGTATTGTTATCATATATAAGCCATTACAAAGGTGATGCTCAATTGATAAGTGCAGTAAGGATTCTTTATGCTTTAGTGACATTTTGGACACTGGAAATAGTACTTGTGTAAATCACTAAAACAGAGGACATTATTATAAGTAGTGGGTCAATGATTTGTTGACATCTGACACCAATATTTATCTCTAGAAATGTCCACAAAAAAAAATCAATTTTCTGTTCCCAGGAAATGGCTATTTTATGTGGACAAGAGCACATAGGACAGGTCCTAGTTTAGGCACATAGGGCCCTAAAAGTTTTTGTATCTAGCAGTTACTGTTCCAATTTTGTGTTCAAGGTTCTGATGCTAGAGAATTGTGATATTTAGATATCAGATTGTTTGGTTGTAGATTTAAATATTTAAAGCTGGCCTACTTCTAAGTGCCTGGAAGTCTTCAGGATTCTTGTCTGAGACGTATCTGTCACTGTGCATTAGCTTGTTTGCTGCATTCAGGGATTAGATCATATGTTTTCATATTGATGATGGATGCGTTATGGGCTTTTATTAATGCAAGTTACTGTTCTCCAGGGGAGATTTTACATGTATATAACCATGTCTGCACAGATGCTTCTGTCAAATGCAGCCAATCCATTTTAATGTTCTGTTTAAAAAAACATTGCAAGCCCTTTTGTATTGCTGCTGATGGCTAGACGGCACAGTAGTGGCAGTTGTTATGACAAGGCTGCTTTCGTGTACAAGAAAAATGTTGCCCCATTAGTGAAATTTAACTGCGGTTCTCGCGTTACAGTGTAATGCGATTGCTATTACCAAACATATTTTTTTGTTAATTATTTTAGTTGCTGTATTTACTGTTATACTATTAAATAATTTAACAAATAGTATCAGTATACAGATTTGTATGTTTCCAAATGACTCCCTTTATACTTTATGGTCAGACAAAACATTAAAACCACTGACAGGTACATTGAATAACTCAATTTCATACCCCCCAACTGTCCCAAAAGAGGGACTGTCCCGCTGTCCCTCCCTCATACCAGTTCGTCCCACTACGGGGGACAAACTGCTAGAAAAGTGGATTTTTTTGTTTTGCCGCGATCGCAGCTGATCATGGGTGGAAAAGGGTTGGGGATTTGGCGTGGGTGGGCAGAGCTTGAGAGAGTAGGGGAGGGACTGGGCGAAGTTGGAGCAGGGTTGGCTGGGCCTGGGGGCGGAGTTTGGTCGGCCAGGGGGGCGGGACATATCTGTCCTGCTCTCTCCTCTGCAAATTTTGAGAGGTATGCTATTTACCTTGTTACAACTTTCACATAGTCAGAGCATCTTCAGGGTGATCCTGGTTTGCAGTGGTTACTGCCTACTAAAGGTTTACATGTTGGCCTTAATTTACTAATTGGAAAAGGATTGGAAAAGTGATGTTACTCATAGCAACCAATCAGATTCAAGCTCATAGATTTATTTTNTATACTGGAAAATGAGCAGTTTAGTAAATTTAGGCCCTTGTTCAGTTTATACCTGGGAGATCTACACAATATCGGAGGGTTGCTGACTTTTCTGGTTTCGTCCGCCAAAACTTCCTCCACCTCCTCCAAAACTTTTACTCCCCCTGGAAAGGGCTTCACATCAAGTCCTGTCATTCAAAGTAATAATTAGGGCTGGAGGTGGTGATTTTCCTGAAATCACCTCCCACTCCCAGGTCCCAGCAACCCTACAATATTGGGTAGGTGGTTTTAATGTTTTGGCTGATCAGTAAATACTATAAACAAACAATAATAACAAAATTAAAAGTACATTAGTTAAACTAAACATTGTATTATCTTTATTTTATGAAATGTCCTTTATGGTATACCTTTTTAATGACAGATTATGGATTAAGCGTATACTTAGTGAATTCTATCCTCTTATATCTGACCCTTGATTTTATTTTTAGGTTCTATGCAAGTGATGAACAAGACNAAACGTATCATGGAACAAGGAGGAACCCATTTTATAAATGCATTTGTTACAACGCCCATGTGTTGCCCATCTCGCTCATCCATCCTGACAGGGAAGTATGTCCACAACCATAATACTTATACCAACAATGAGAACTGCTCCTCACCTTCCTGGCAAGCACAGCACGAGCCACATACCTTCTCTGTGTATCTCAACAACACAGGTTATAGAACAGGTGAGTTATATATCACTGTGGGTTGCCTTTATCTTTCCCCCTTCCCCTTTTATCTTTATTTGTAATGCCGGAAGGAAAAACAACTAATCAAATGNTTGGGCTGCTGAAAATGTGACAGTTATTTCACCAAGTACCTCAATATAAAAAAGTTATAGTTACTTGTTGTTTCCATGGATGTATATAAATTGTATGTATAAATTGCCTATTATACAATAGTATGTAAAAAACTCACAACTGGCAATATCTTAGCCTAAATTTACTAAGCAGGGATGTTGCTCATTGCAATTAATCAGATTTGAGTTCGCATTCTTCAGTATGTAAAATACTACTTGCTTGAATCTGATTGGTTGCTATGGGCAACATCNTCACTTTTCAATTTCCCTGCAATTTTCNTGCTTAGTAAATATAGGCCCTGGTGTCTGAATATTATAGATCACTTTAAAGATTATCACGTTTTAGCTTTTCTGCTTCTGTTGTATTGGGATCAGTTTATATAGTGTTTTCTTACTGAAGCTCAGTAAGGTCACTGGCGGCACATTTATTGAATGAATATAGGATTCCTTTCCTGCCTCATCACTGTGTGAATTTGTAAACTTTACTGTGTGTTTCCAAATGATCTAGAGGCCGATCTGTGCTCAGTGACTTGCATTTGTCAACTCGATTTCTAGAAGCCAGGTTGGTGCTTAATATGTGNTATGGGAGAGAATAGCTGATTGCCATAATCTGTACATTGGGGTCTTTCAAATCTTAGTCCACTTCTGGTGTATTTATTATCAAGTTTGACAAAAACCGACAGAGGCAGATGTTAAGCTACCCTTAATTATTCAAGAATAGAAAATTGTTTCTCAGTGGTTTTTATAGACCAGATGGTGGAAAATGAGTAAACAGATTGATANTTTGTCTTTATTCTTTTATGGCTTCACAATTTGTTAATTGTAAGCTCCTAAGTTTAAGAATTCTCCTAAATGTGTGGTTATGCCTGCTTGGAAATGATTGATGAAAATAACAGATTAACATTAGTATAAAGATTCAAATAGACCCACAGATAATTTGGGATTTTTGGGGGAATTTTTTCCAAATATTTGTATTGTAAATATGTGAATATTACATCTTAAAATGATGACCGTATTGCTGTGTCCAATACATACCCATGGTCTCATAATGTAAACCATACGTAATAACTTAAGTCTTATTTGTCATTAATGTGTCACATTTAAACATCGATTTCCCTGTATTTTAAATATTATTATTATTGTTATTATTATTGTGTTTGGATATAGACAAATAGAATAGAAAAATTTAATTATATGGTATTTGAGCCCAATGATATTGGCTGACAAATTGCAAACAGCTTTAATGTGCATATATGCCAAGAAATTTACATCTCTAATTGCATTATGCTCTTTTCAGGAAGGGAAATATGTTTAGGCAAATTTTCTTTAATGCACTTGAAACAATACACTGGTTTATTATCTTTTCAAGCAGCTTGAAGAAACCAGTGTTTCCTCACTTATTGTTTAGTATATGACGTTAATCGCATAAAATCTCTGATCTCACCTGCAGTACAAAGCAATATACTGATTACGAATAATCTGTTGGCAGTAATTGTATTACATTTTTGCCATCTTTAACTTATAGCCTAGTGATAGTGAAGAGTACCAGACAGTAATGGCACAAACCTTTAGGCAGTAGTCTCTCATAGGAAATATTTATTCATGATAGACATCATGATAAGCATATATCTGTTTGAAAGCTTCTATTGATAATAATTGTGCTAAATTGCTCTGGTGAGAAAACATTACTAGTCACTGATATTCTTGCTTACTATGGATTGGAGCATGGTTGGATAGGGTGAGATTTTGTTTAGCTTAGAAGTCTCAAAATACAGCTTTTGCAATATGGATCAAAACAGGAAAAACTGTAAGTTCTACAACACAGCATATATCTGCCTGTAAGTTATTGTGCCTATGGTTGTACACCTAAACTTACTGTGAAATAATGTTGTCTTAGGTAAATAGGCCCAGTAGACTTAAGAGCAGATTCTGTAGTATACAGTGTAGTAAGTACCACATGTAGGAAAGCAGAGCACTTCCCTTCATGGGGAATAGATTTAAAAGTGTAGAAGGCACCCTTAAACCCAGTACAAGAGATAAGGGGCTTGNGTATGTAATCAATATATATTCCCTATCTTTATGTAGTCTGGATCAGACCACATAATATGGTCTTATTTAAAATACTGTGGTTCAGATTAAAATGTTGTATTGTTACATTACTGCATTGTTAGGGTCTAAGTTTGCATGCAGGGCCCCTTTCCCCATCTATTCTGTCTGTAACCAACCAGTGTTAATCTGATAGCACTATATAAAAACCTGTTAATAAATAAATTTGTTTTTCACAATACTTTTCCTTTTTGTACTGGAGTTATAAGATTACAACCATACAGCAGGTTTAAATTCTGCAACACTAATTTCTCTTTCTCTTTCTTTAGTGATTCCCATTTATATTCTTTGGAAAGCATACTCAAATTAATTAGATTATTATGTTTAAGTGTTTATAACTGTGTGACAATGTAAGTCTATACCCCTGAACTTACAAAAAATACTTAAGACAAGAGCAGTCATTAGACCGAATTCAGAATATTGTTATTAGAATTGTAATTCTGTTCAAGGGTTTGGGGGGTTTATGACAGTTTTAGCTGATAAAACTTATTCTCAATGGAGTAGTCACGTAGTACAATTATCTGTCATATATTTGTGTATCCTTTCTCTGGAATTTTGTATTCTGAACACTTCTGCAATACTCAGAAAGTAACTTGTCATTTCCTGTGTTAATTATAATGGCAAATGATGGTGTAAATACATCACAGTAAACAATGTAAGAAGATATTATGGACCAGATTATTTTTGCTGACACTGCAACAGATATACCTGTACCTCAGATACCGAATTGCTATATAGTAAACTACAAAACACTATTGTCCACCTTTGATCTATGATGCCCGATATTCACTACTTTTAAGCTTTTTTAACTTTGGTTCTGCCTCCAGGAATATGTAATTTGTGCATCTAAACTCTAACCTTGTAGTATATAGCAGACCACCAGGNCCTAAAATTACTAAGCAGGGAGATTGAAAAGTGGGGATGTTGCCCATAGCAACCAATCAGATTCAAGCTTAAATTCTCTAGTGTGTAAAATGAAACTGCGAGCTTGAATCTGATCAATGATTCAATCTCCCTGCTTAGAAAATTTAGGCTTAAATGTTCTCATTTGTGCTAAGTTGTCTAGTGACATCATGTTTTCCTCTCTCCTCATTTGCATTCTAGCTTTCTTTGGCAAATACCTTAATGAATATAACGGGTCATATGTGCCACCAGGCTGGAAAGAATGGGTCGGACTTGTTAAAAATTCTCGTTTTTACAATTACACTCTTTGTCGGAATGGGGTTAAGGAAAAGCATGGATTTGACTACTCCAAGGTGAGATAATTCATATGACCTAGTGCTTTGGTGTGTGAAAGAAATGTGTGTTACGAGTGTTGGGTGGGGCGCTAGCATTAGGCCAAATGCCATTTAAAGACTCTTAGCTGAGCTTTTATTTTGTGGATGGAATCCCTTACTGTCTTACACTTTAATAGTGTAGTAAGAGGCAGATTAATAGAAACTAAATAAATGTAATATTTCCATTAATATTACCACACTAGATTCCCATCTAGGCATTCCCACTGTGCTCTCTGTGTGGTCCACGGGGAACACTCCCCTTGTTCACACAGATTTTTGTCACCCTTATTTTATGATTTCTGATGCGTACTCTCACATTATTAACATGCAACCCCCATCCCACTAGCATAAGAGAGTGCTCTCTTCCATTATGATTCAAGAAACTCTGCAGAGACACCTCAAAACATATCATAGCCTGTATATACTATAACTGCAGAATAAGAAGAATGGGAGATGTTTCCCATAGCAACCAATCAGATTCTANCTCTCACTTTCCTATTACATTCTAGAGAATGTCAATAAGAAATTGATTGATTGCTATGGGCAACATCTCCACTTTACCATTGTAAGGCAAGTGTAGGCTGTGCACATATGCGCCAGTCTTTGCAATCNAAAAATGCTCATTTTGCATGGGTACTATTGCATTACACATATAATACTGGTGATGTGAGTTAGTTTAACCCAGAGTTNCCGNCTCTCCCAGACTCACGGATTCTCCNGNTAGCCAGTTTTAATTTCTGGTGGTAGACAGAATGCTTGGAAGGTTTGTANTAAGGTACAGCTTGCAGAATTATTTGTATTGTAATCACAATCCATACCAGATGGCAGAGGGAATATTAGATCATATGTATGGAATAATGGATGGAATAATATGTAATAAATCTATATAGGNAGTAGGTATGTATCAGCATGATAANGTCACAAATATATAAACATGAGTGTGAAGAAAAATGTAAAAGAATCAATGAGCTTATGTGCTATTAGATGGATCATAATGAGTAGAGGGAGGAATGTAGATCAAAAAGGCAATTAAATAGAAGGTGATGGGGATTGACACCTTATTCTATCATTGGTAACTGGTACATGGCACAAAAAATGTTGAGAACCACTGGTCTATGAGATGAAATATGCGACAATCGTATAGTGTGCCAACATTAGGACCTTTCAGCAGCAGATCCCATTAATTGTAGACCTCCTGTTGTGAGGGATAATCACTCTAAAGTATGGGCAGCTTAAGAGGGTCATTAACCCTTTGATCTGTATAAATATTGGTATTGATTTGACATTACACACAGGACAGTCTCCTTTTGCTCCACTGACAGTAATGTCCAAGCAGGATAACCTAATTGAATTGTATTGATTAGCTTTATATTACCTTAATATAAAAAGTTCATTGTATTATCCAGTGTCAGAAAAAATGCTGTTTATTCCCTGTGTTTATTTATAGAAATGTATTTTATACATTGCTGATCCTTTGTTATCCAATCCAAGCTAATATTTTATCACTGTATGCAATTTGCATTGGCCCATAAGACTTCATCATGGTAAGATATATTACCTGGCATGTAATCAGATTTGTAGACTCACAATTGTATTCTCATTAAAGGACTATCTGACGGATCTCATCACAAACAACAGCATTAGCTTTTTCCGCACCTCTAAGAAGATATATCCACATCGACCAGTATTGATGGTCCTCAGTCATGCAGCTCCCCATGGTCCTGAAGATTCTGCCCCTCAGTATTCTCAGATGTTTTTGAATGCTTCACAGCACATGTAAGTCTAGCATACTGTGATTGTTGTTCAATGCTTTATATTCTACTACATCACCCAGTTCCGGCTGGTAGCTGTAATTTAGGCCCAGATAATTTGTTTATATAAAGGTGTAATGTTAGCAGTACTCTGACTACATATTAACATCCCCACAGGGCTACAAACATAAAGAGCAGGAATAAAGGCTGTAGGATTCATGGAGGTCTATTTTTTCAAACATTGTTTCATTTTGTTATTCTATATACATATTTGGTTTTTCTTTGTCACTTATGCAGTTTATTATGAAAGTCCATTATTATTTGTTTATTAACAGATTTTTAGTAACAGCATCAGATTACGAAGTGTTTTACTTTTTTAACAATCAATAATATATGAATGGGTGGTAACAGACAGAATGGGTGGTAAGCTTACACTGTATAGGATATTGGGAATTGATACATATGGGTAAATGTTATTTATTATACAATGGACCCACCAGGTTGTATGGTAAAAGTGCTGAGTGCTCTATAAGATCCAGTCACGCAGCAGTGTTAGCAGAAAAAATTGTAGGTAATTAGTTATAAGTAGGGTAGACCAGGTTAAGTAGGTTGAGGAACATGGTATGCTTGTATGATCAGATGAGTTTTAAGGGAGCACTTGGAGAGTAGAGGAAAACCTTAATGGATGGGAAATGTTTTGTAACCAGAATATTTGTTTAGTGTTAAGAGCATTGTAGATCTTGTGAAGAACTGAGAGAATGAGCTGGGATATTTCTTTTAGATGACTTATTTATGACTTTGTAGGTTAATATGATTTTGCATTTAATTCTGTAAAAAAGGCAACCCATATAGGCCTGGCAGAGTGGACTTGAACTAGAAGAACCTTTTGCAAAGAAGTCCAGTATGGGTTCTAAATGTAATATAGACCGAGTGGGAGTGATTTTATACTCTGGGAGCCCAATCAGGGGAGCATTGCAATATTCAATTTTGGAGATGATTAATGCATGATGCATAATGCATTTTGGACAATTACCTGCCTCATTAACTGTAAAAAAAAAAAAAAGATTTAACATTTTTTTAAATTATTTATTTTTTTTTAAACTTTTTTTTCCACTCATGAAAGCCGGCAATGACTTCCGGCTTTCATGCTCGCAGTGATCTCTGCAGTGAAACACTAGCAGAGGCTCCAGACACAGCATATGGCCTGCCCCTCTCCCAGTGGGTTTTTGCTTAACTGAATATTGCGTACCTGGCGGCTGCGCGCTGTGGCCGCCATAATCTTTGAATCATTCCCCTAGCCTTAGGAGCAGGAGTTATCATTGTCAACAGAAATAGAGAGGCCAGGTGTACAGCTTTTATTGGCAGGTGACTAATTATTAGTTCTGTTTTTGAAAGATTAAGTTTGAANTAGCGGGAGGANATCCAAGATGAAATGGCAGAAAGACACAGGCCAGCACAGTTGGTGAGTGTTGGGAACAAAAACCTGACTGAAGAAGATCCAGAAGATTGTGTAAAGAAAAAGTCAGCGAGGCAAGAGTAGGCAAGTCTCTCAAGCAGTTAACAGGGGCTTGGAAGGTGGAAATAAAGAGATTTCAGATTGTAGCACATGCTTGAATAACGAGTTTGCAGATTTTAATTAGGGTTGGAATAAGAACAAAAGATAGACTTTGACTAACTTATGAGGATGTGAGATCAAGAGGATTTAGAATAAAAGGAAGAGGAGAAAAGAGCAGATACTTCCTAGTCATTTGTGGGTTGGAATGAAGACAGTGCCAGAGTGTGTAAAAGATGGAGTATGCTGCAAGTTAGTTGTAATGGACAAAGAGGATAATGATAATGTTTAATTCCAGGTACCCATACCAGCTTTTACTAAAGGTGAAAACACTGTTGGTAAAGGTATTTCCTAACAGAAACAAACAATATTGCATTCTCCCTTGGGCTTCAGAACACATATAATAAGAACTGGGAACTATATAGTANCCCTCTACCACAATGCCNCTGACCTTTTCACAAAAGTTACACATNGAATGTTTAATGTCACCTCTAGCCTCAAATATTATTTGCAACAGATGAAATTTACCTTCCCTGCTATTCAACATGTTTTTAACCAGGTACAAATTTCTTCTTACTGTCTTAAGTCTGGATCTGATACAATGTTATTATTTTGTAACTATTATTTCCCATGATTATTCTAGAAAGTTATAGTGGAAATAATGAACATTCACCTTTGAAGGTTTTTATGGTAATATAGTGAAATAAAAAAGCAATCACTTATAAGTAAACTAAAATTAAAATAAAACCGCAAACAATTACAATGTCAAAGAATACACATCCATTTATACACTGGTTGTGTCTGAACTTACAAAAAGAATTTGTGGTTTATTTGTGGCCCAATTTCATAATGCATAACTGGTATTCCTCACCTCTCCCCACCATTAGTGTTTATGATTATTTTGACGTATAATTATATTATCGTTATGTCTTTCTTATTATTATTTTGTTGCTACATGTTTTCATGCTGATCGCAAAGACCTGAACTCTCTCGCCTTACCATCCCCCTGAAATCTGTCACATTNCATGCCATGTGGAAGCATGGCTAGAGCCTTGTCAGTGGCNGCATTCTTTCTTCTATGCAGTTTTATAGTGTCCTGGCTGTTTTTAAGCAGTCAGGATACCAGCCAATCACAGAACTAAGTGAGAAGATGACTGACCAATCACTGGTCAACTGCTTCNCTTTAAGAACCAGAAACACTGCCAATTCGAGCATATGGCTCTCTGCACTACTCATGTTCTTGTTGTCTTTTGGATAGTGACTTTTAATGCAAGAGTGGTTGACATGTACCTGTGTTCCTTGTTTTCACCCTCCCTTCCGGCTCCAGTCTCTGGTTCCTGCCATTCTCCTCTTACCTCCCTGTCGTCCTCCCACTTTTCTGTGACCATGGTTCATCTAGGTTGTAAACCATTTTCCTTTTGTGTCATTCATTCAGACATTTTCNACCTTGCTTTGTTTCCCAGCATGATTCAATTTCCACTGTGGTTTTCCTCCTGTTCTGTTCCANTTTTCTGGATTTTGCACTCTAGCCCTTTTTCTATCTCTGGATATTGGTGTTCTTACACATGTCAATAGTGGCATCCAAGGGTTGTGGCCTGCTATGTCTCAGCAGCCCCATCTATCTCCGCCATNAGTGGCGTTAGTGAAGACCAGGCTTCTGGTTAGAATTTGCACCCTGGTTAGTCAACACAGTAAAATGTATACATTTGGATTCTCTATACAGTTGTTATTTTTTCCTGTTATTATTAAGTCAGTGTCGCTTTAGTATTCTGTGTTGTTTATTATTCTGTCCTATTATTGTTCCTTTGCATAGTCAGTCCATTTAATCTTTTCTTTTCTTCTATTATTGTTCTGTTNCATAGTCAGCTCATGTCATCTTTCCCTCTATACAGTTGTTATTTTGAAAGTTAATATTTTGTACAGTTAAGTGAACTTGCCAATGTCCTATGAAGCAGCATACAATTGATCCTTGTCACATTAGTTTTATCTGGTAAAGGAATNAATTGTTCCTATTATATGTGTATTTGTACAGAAGATTTCAAAATCCATTTTGCTCTTGAAATTGATTTTTTTTTGTTCTTTCTTCTTCCATAAAGAGTTCTCAGCATTCTATAACAAGCTACATTTTTATTTTTTTATTTAAATACTGATTAATTGTCAAACCAAAGCTTTACACTTTACTCTATTGATCNCTGCATCCTCACTTGTCCATCTTTGTCTCAAAGATCCAGTTTAGTAACACTTAGCACAGGTTGTGAGACCAACTATACGTGTCAGTCATATATGTTTGGAATAACTGCAAGCAATAATTATTATATCATTTGTTTAGGGGTTTTTTTTTGAAAAGCTAACTCAGCTGCTCATCCTGTTCTGAATCAACAGCCTCTCATTAAACATATAGATAATCCATATAATATTTATTTCATAAAATCTTTATGGTACCTATTTTATGTTGTATGTTTCTTTAAGTGAGAATCGGCGTAAGATGCTATTAATACACATTCATAATTCTACTGTTATCGTGTTGTGAAGCTGTAATTGTAACATTAAACAGCAGTCTATAAAATAACAAGCGCCTAACAATTATAGTTCTGCCTATAACACTTTGTAACTCATTTTATATACCTGTCAACAGGTTATTTACATACCATATATCTGTGATACACAAATGGTTTTCAGTTACGTTCCTGCTGTGATGACTGTAGTTTTATAGATTCTCCTTACATTTCAGACCCCATTGCTTCCAAGTTAATGCATTAGAACATTTACTTTAACTATGCATTTCATTTAATGTGCCTGTAAACTAGAAATGACTTGTCATGCACCAGTTACTGCCCCACCTGTTCATTTCTGGCTTAGAGATATATTCTGATGCAAGGGAGACATATTATAAAGCACTGTCATCCTTGACACATACATTACATTGACTCCATGGAATGGAGAGTTTAACTCGCTCAATCTCGCGTCACGTTTCATTTGCAGTTGTGGGGCGAGTTTGAAAATTTACTATGGGGCGTGATGTAGCTGTGAGTTCTACACGCAGCGAGTTTGATCGAATTTTCGTCAAATTCGCGTGTTATACTGGCGAGTTTAGTTAAACTCATGTGTCATACTGGCGAGTTTAGTTAAACTCATACATGATACCCGCATCTCTGAGTTCATTTTAAATGTTTTTTTTAATATACTTTCAGTCCCACAGCCATTCTGGAAAAGTGCCAGACACTATAAAAACTGCCCGATTTTAGATTAAAGTCAGGGTTTTTTGGAGTGTGACAGGGAGGGAGAGTTGGGTGTTTGGAGAGTTTTTAGAGGAGTTTGGAGTGTAGACTTTAGTGATTTATGATTGTGTATGTGTGTCCTTTCTTGTGTAGTCTTTATTGGGGTGTTTTGATTTTCAGTAATAAGTCTTGTCATTTTTTGTTTATTTTCTATATTTTACCCCCATCTCTGTTTGTGTACTTTAGTGTGTACCATAAAATTACACGGTGCACAAGGTATTCCCCATCTGAGCTGGACCTGGTGCCAAATCAACCTTAGTAAATTTCCCCCCTAAAATATGTATTAAACAAGGTCTATATGTCAGGTCATTATATGTGTGCTGAGCCATCCATTTTTGCTCCTTGTATATGTGTCTATTATCTATTTCTGCCACATGTATATCCTATAGTTGCCAACTCCCGGAAGAGCGGGTGATCTCCCGGAAGAGTGGGTGATCTCCCTGACTCCCTGAAGTGTTAGGCAATCTCCCTGATGCTGATTCAGTTCAAAAAGTCATTGTGATATGATGATGACATTTAGAAATGATTTCTTATTTCCCAGCATCTTCATAGTGCTATCACAATCACTCTGATCAATCTCTCATTTGCAAACGTTGGCAAGCCGGGTTCATCCACTTTTTGTTTTAATAGCCTATCCTGATTTACTTTACCTTTGCTGTCTTCCTCTGAAGCTGACCTAACAGATGTGGCTGCATCCTTCATATAAGCAGTATTGGTTGTGCAGGGTCCCTATAGGACCTAATTTGTTTCCATGAATGACAAAGCTGTGTCATATAATTCACAGAAACAGATTTGTTCTTACAGGGCTCCCGTAGGAGACTTGTGTAACCACTACTGCTTATCTGAATGATGCATCTACATAGTCTGCATATGTGATGCCCTGTGGTTAATCTGGCCTAGGATTCCTCCCATAACAATGTCTGCTGCTTATTCTGCATATGTTACTGTCAGGTCTGGGTATGGGCACGTGTTTTTAAGATGCGAGCAGTGAAATAGCATTTCAAAATTTGAAAATAAGAAAGTTTGTCTGGCTACAGCTTGCCTAGAAAAGTGCTGAGTGGCTGAATGAGAACCAAGATTCATATTGTACATAAAAAGCTTTAAGATGTTAAGGAAAGATATGTGAATTAATATATTACAATGAAATGAATGCATTTCTGTTTAATTATAATAATTACAGCCACAATAAAATAAATACTTTAGCATATTCACTTTTTATGTGAAATAACCATGTGAGAGGTTTTGATTTTAACAAAAATTCACCCCAATCTAATGAATGTGTTATTTTATATTAAATGGATCATATGCTATATGAGGTTCATAAAGATGGCACATCTTTGACTTTTTTTATATATTTTATTTTTTGCAATTTAACTACATATTGCAGTAAGATCAGGGGTTTTAAGTTGCTGTTTCCAAGGTGACCACATTTACTTTCTCCCTTTCTAGCAACCAAATAAGAGCAGGCAGTCCAGTACTTCATAATGTAAGTGTATTTTATTGGCACCCACCCCAGCAGCAAAACATAGCAAACAAAACAGAAAGCATAAAAAAGAAATCCTGTTTGACCACTAGCTAATACAATAGACAATCTCTGTCTATTTGTCTACTGTAAGTGGATCTTGTATCCAGCTCAGGGCTCGAAGTGGGGGTATATGTCATACCGGCACTTCTCCCACTGATGTCATTGAAATACTACAAATCTCCATTGAATTCTATTATATTCTGTGTTTTCATACCGCCACTTCTAAATGTCCATACCAACACTTCTAAATTTCCACTTCGACCACTGATCCAGTGGGAGAAACCATGAGCCAGGGAGGAGTGCTTGTTTTATGCAAATAATGCCCAAAGCCTCACCCCCTGATTGGCAAAACCCATGCATTTGCTATGAATGGGTGACGTCATGAAGCATCACCCATTCATAGTATTAATTGGACTGATTTTCATTAAAATGTCCCGTGAAGTGTGCTGACTCTTCTGGGATACCAGCAGAATTGCTTGAAATTCGTGAGTTTCTAGGAAAATTCCAGAAAGGTTGGCAACCCTCCACTTATATACAGTAGTACTTGCAAGCTTATGTTCAGTTGAATGAATACACATGTATTTTGGATACACAAATGTTCAGCCATATTGAATTAAGGTGTAGAGTTCACAATTCTGTAACGGACACAAAATCCATTTTGTTTACATTTAGGTGGGTTTTGAACTCTCAGCATTTTTGGACATTCTTTTCCTTTTAAGCAATAGACGAGCGCTGTCTGTTTTCTCATATAAGTGAAAAAGATATCTGTTTACGTTTAGTTATTACAATTCCCAAATTTGATGAATCTGTCTCCACCCCCCTTCTACAAGTTGTCTTTGGCATTTTTGCTGGTATGACAGGATAAGACAAGGGGCAGAAGGTATGCAATGATTATGTAAAATAAATAACTAGCATGATACACTAGGTAGTGGCATGTTATTTAGGATGAGAGAATACTAATTCATGGTGACAGCTCCACTTACACAGAGACAAGAGAGTTATTGAGTGAGCGGCTAGTGTATAGAGTTTCCATGCAGTTCTGGCACATCTGATACAGATCAGACAGTCACTAGACTGTGTCAGTACAATTTAGAAAAGTGCCGACTGGCTGAGATACAGCTAGCGAAATGTATCCACATAGAACAATATTTCTCAAATTCCCGCAGAGACATCACTACAAGTGCATGGGATTTGTATTCTACAAAAACTCCGCTCCCTTATTTATTGCACTTAGAATTTATGTAAATATCTTTAGGATTTCTAGGGACATACACCATTGTGATACTAGTTCTATGTGGGAAAAAAATTTAAAGGACATATTATTAATATATATATATATATATATATATATATATATATATATATATATACACACACACACACACACTCTGAAAGGCGCTCCCAATTTGCATATAATTATGTGCTTTGATATTTTGTATCTTCTACTGACTGACTCTTTTATAAAGTACATTTCAGTAGCATTACTGTCAGTGTAATGAAAATATCGCAATGTGCTTTACAAACCAGGTTTTGTTATATCCAGACTATAAAATGTGCTTATTTAAAAATNAGTTCAATGAGGAGTGCAAGAATTAAGGCAATAATATTTTTTACTGTTAAGGCCATTTTACTGTTTGGACCTTGACATTGGCGGTTCATATAAAGCCCAAATAGCGTGATGGAAAATATTATAAAAACCAAAGACTTACAAAGGGATTAACTTTAAAGTCTGTATCAAGTGGTTAAACCATGTGTTGATATTCCTATGTGTATTATTAAATCCTTAAAAAATATGTTTTTGTGCAATGTGTAATCATCAGGAGCCAGGTACTTTTTGGTTGTCAGTATTACCATAATCCTTCTCTGACAGAATTCTTCTTCTGAGTTACAGTTCATTGAACAGTTCATTTCAGCTTAAACCATAATAATTTGGCAAATAGACTGCAACTATGACTGTAAATATATGTGAAATATATATTATCTATGATGGTAGTATTACGTCCCACAATACATAATGGAAAATCAGTAGTATCAGACTGTGCAAATATATAGATGTAAGTGTGGCAGCATTGANGGTTCAATGGTTAGCAGTGCTGAGGCTCATGAGTTCAATTTCTCAACAAGACCTTGGCTTAAATTTACTAAGCAGTGAGATTGAAAAGTGGGGATGTTGCCTATAGCAACCAATCAGATTTGTGCTCATATTCTCCAATATGTAAAATGAAACTGAGAGCTTGAATCTGATTGGTTGCTAAAGGCCCACTTTTCAATCTCACTGCAGTTTTACCGCAAATTTAGGCCCTTATCTGTGTGTTTGTATGTCCTCTCTGTGTCGTGAGTTTCCTCTGGACGCTTCAGTTTACTTCAGCACNCCTCCAAAAACATACAGGAAGGTTATTTTGCAGCTGACTAGATTGTCCTTAGTCTATGTGTAATTGCTCCTAGGTATCAGTNTTCTATAGAATGTAAGCNTGCGGGCAGGGCCCCCTTCCCCACCAATTCTGTCTGGTACTGATACTGTAAAGCACTACGTANCATTATGGTGCTATGTAAAAACCTGGTATTAAATAATAAGTTTGGTCACTTCTGTTAGCGTATATTTTTTTTACATGTTTATTGTATAATATGACGCATTGATTTACAAATATCAGTGATGCTGAATATTTAATGGTTATCCACGAATAGAATTTTGCTACTAATTTCTAGAACAAATTACTTTGTATGCCGTCTGGAACTTCACATTGTGATGTGTGATGTCAAGAGTGGGGTGACATATATTACAATTCAGGAATAGCATCTTTTCATACCGAATTCCTAGCCTTGGGGCAAATAGATGTTCTGAATGTAAAATGAATTCCTGCCGTGCCAAGCTTATTGAAAACACTTTTCCGCCAAACCCCAGAGGTTGGCTCTTACAAATGTGTTTGCCAAGAGATCATAAAACTGTAAGTTTCAGGACATGCTAAGAGAAAGCTGGAAACACAGTTGGTTAATAAAAAAGTTAACATTATGATATTGAAGAAAGGCAAATTCGCTGACTGCAGGGCAGGCAATCATCTAATGTTTGTCTATTGAGGATGAAACAAAAACATCCTTCAAAATGTTGTCAAGTATAACAAGACACACAATTAATGTCCTCTGCTGAACGCAATCCATAGGTGCATGCAATGATATCCGGCCCTGCAGGTATGTGGCCTTATAAGTTGCCTACCTACATGGTAGAAACCATTATGATGTAAATGAATGCCTCTATTAAAGTGTAAATAGAAGAAAATTATAGCAAGCAATGTTTTGTAATTTGGACATGACCTGTGCTATTGTTTGGACAGACCCTTACTGTATATAAACTAACCACTTACCTGCCTCAATANACCCTGATGCAGCTTGAGTTGAGACTTGCCTTGAATTGCTATTCTTTTCTGAACATGGAAATTAGAAAATCACACGCAGAAATGCCATGTCAACCGATGTACTCTGATTAGTAAATGATATCAATCTTATAGTAATTTAGTATTAAAAATAATATTGGTCCACATTCTGAGTATCCATACATTTACAGTGTAAGCCATTCCTCTCTCATGGACAAACTGCAGTTAGCCAGGGCCTACCTTAAATTGTCCAATATGAGCAAACAAAAATGGTCTTATTATGGAAGCTTTGGATCAGCAGTCATTGCATGGACACATGTATATTGCATAGTAATCAAAAGACCTAATAAAAAGCNAACACAATTCAACACAAGCAGAATAAAAGTCACATATCTGCATCTTAACCATTATTAACAATAATAACGGTAATAATATAACAACAATAAACTCCAAATAAGATACATGTATTTCTATTAAAAACAAAGGATAGATGATCCATTTAAACCAACATCTGTTAATTCAAGTAGTAAAATAGTGCTTAAATATTTGTTTTTTTTAGTCTTAGTGTAAACTAGCTATCAGCTAAGTAAACTTATTTTTACTAGTTTTAGTATCTACATTTACTAGTTTTTAGTAGGGCAACCAAATATTCACACATCCATAATCAGTTGTTATATTGTTTTTACTTTTCTTCACATCTGGCAAGCTTATGTTATGTATGTATCTTATGCTTGTTGTGATATATAATTCAGTATGTTTACTGACTTCTCTTACAGAACTCCCAGCTACAACTATGCCCCAAACCCTGACAAGCATTGGATAATGAGATATACTGGCCCTATGATGCCTATTCACATGGAGTTCACTAATATGCTGCAGAGAAGACGTTTGCAGACCCTGATGTCTGTAGAGGATTCTATGGAGAAGGTACAGTTTGCATTCTTATTTTCTTCAGTATTGATAGAGCAGAGGACACATGTGCAGTATTATAGATANTATTATAGATTTATCTGCATGTGTTTGATTATTCATTTTTTGGNGTTTTGTTTTCTGCTTGTATGCATTGTTTTTAGTTATGTATTACTGTAATAATCAGTTCCGTGGAAATAAAGGTATTGCTAACAGGTATTTATCTTATTTTTCTATCTGCAGACTGCAATTTTATCTCCTGTTGTGATATCAACCCCCAAGTTTCCATATCTGTATTAAATATATTATAAAAAGCAGCTGAAGAATCAATGCTGACTTTATTTCAGCATTTCAGCTTTTGGTTAAGAAATGCTGTACATCCCTTTAATTCTTACAGTTAAAGGACAGGGAGATATGGGGTCATTATTTACCCTTAACTTCCAATGTACAATATAAAAATATTACACAAATAGGTTATATATAGATATAGTATATAAAAAAACGTATGATATTAGACTAGGGTTGCCGGGTTTTAGTTTTTCCCACCTGGGGTTCAGGGCTTTGTGTGTGATTTATGCAAATCATTTTTAAAAGCCTGCCTCCTGAACATCAGAAATAATGCATTTACCATGCATGGGCGGAGATAGATGTCATTATTTGATGTCATTATTTATCGAGGCTGGAGGTGATTTAATAATCAGACTTATTGAACTTTCTTTGTTCTTTGTTTGTACTTACATTGATAATTAATAAATTGTAAGTCTGATATACAGTAGTCTTAGAAGTGTTAATACTTTTGTAATATTTATTGTTTGTTTTTTATCTANTCAATTTGATGTTGATATCTTCCTTTTTAATGTAGTACTGTGTGCGTACTTATTTGTATATCATTTTATCATAAGTAAGAGTAAGAATTNCATTAAAGATATTTTATTCTTCTAAATCATTAGCAGACAGCTCTGGAGGCAGTTTAATCCCTTCCATTCTCCACTAATGTTTTATTAATCTGCAAAGTAGACAGTTTACTGTTTTTATTTACAGAGTTAATAAAAGTGATGCAAATCCTAGATAGCTCTTCCCAGGCAGCAGNAACACATGTGGAATATTGATGTCCTCGCATGGCAGAGATAATCCTCCATTCTGCTGAAGTGTATTTATCATTTATACATTAAAATGCTGAGATTTGTCTTAAATTTCAGATTATTTTGTAACTTTCATTTNATTCTAATATTTAATTTTAATTGATGATAACTGTAGTAGTGTAAAAGAACCATTCATTTTTATACATCTTATCTACAAACTGTTTTAGGGGTAGAGGTAGTTAAAATCACCACTACTGAGATAGGATAGCTTTGCCCAGTCTATGATCTTTGCCATGTTCCTTTTTTTACCAAGTTTTATCTGTTTGTGTCTAATGTATTACACTATATTGTAGGACCAAATGACACAAATTCAAATTGTTCCTGCTTTTGTGTTTACAGATCTATAACATGCTGGTGGAGATGGACGAGCTGGATAACACATACATAATTTACACAGCTGATCATGGTTACCACATTGGACAGTTTGGCCTGGTCAAGGGAAAGTCCATGCCATATGAGTTTGACATCCGTGTGCCTTTCTATATTCGTGGACCAAATGTGGATGCAGGTTCTTTGTAAGTCTTTTCATTCCCCTAATGTAGAGAACTTTTCATGTGGTTATTTAATCTTGCTGGGCCAAATGGAGGAGAGATGGGTCACCTTTGTTTTGCTGAATGCCAGGAATGTACATCATGTCCTTTTTTGACATCTCTGTTATAACATTTATATGCGGTACAGTGTGGCACACTTATTGTTATGGGAGATTTTAATTTAGCTCCAGGTCCTCTGCTTCAGTTTGGTTAACTGTTTTCCAAATTTGAATATTTGATACCTGGAGGGTTTTGTTTAACACAATTTTCCCTCCCAAGCTTCGCTTATCACCCACTGGTGTGCCCTCAATGCAGTGGTCAGAGGTTGTGCTAATGCAGTGGTCAGAGGCTGTGCCATAATATTACTCTTCTGATAATCGAGCTGGAAAAATGCTACTCTGAAAATTGTGAGCCTGTCAAACCCAGTGTAAAATTAAGGAACTTGTCACTTGTCTGGGCAATAAAATTTTGAACCTAGTGGATATTGCCAATCTCATTGCTTGGTATTATTTGTTTATAAACGTAAATATGATTCCTCTATTCCTTAGCCCTTTTCTGTTGCCTCTTTCCTGGAGGACCTACCCCTTCACCGCTTGCAGGAGGCTGAATTACAGTTCTTGAATTCCCCTTGATCGGTCGTGGAAGTTAAGGAAATTATTGGCACTCTAAACAAATTAATTTTGTATCATTTTGTGAAATTTTGGNCCCTCTTCTTTTGGTTGTTACTATTCCCTAGTCAAGTAATGACCCTTCCTTCTGTCAAAATTATAGGCTGTATTGCTGTTGAATACTTATTTGAAAATATATTCCAAACTTCTGGCTAATAGATTAGCCCCCTTGCTCCCTCAACTTATACACCCTGATCATATGGGTTTCATCCCTTACCGCAAGGCTTCTGATGCTACTGACCGGAGCTGGGCATGGTCAACTGGGTGTCCTCATCTGGGGGGCTGGGTCTTCTCCTGTCTCTTGATGCATAGAAAGCCTTTGATCGCCAGCACTGGAGAGAGAAACACTGATTGGGTTTGGAATGCGGGGTTCNCATCTTCACTTGTTATGGCACTATACACCACCCCCCATGCGTCGGTGTTCTGCAATGGGTTTCTGTCTGGCCCCTTCCAGATAACCAATGGCATGAGACAGGGNTGCCCTCTGTTCTCCATCCCCTTTAAGTTTTGCTCTGCAATTCTCTCTGGTTTTTTCATTGGTAATTCTTGGCATAGAATTTGTCTTTTTGCAGATGATGATCTTTTTACAGCGGACCCACGTTTCTCTTCCTCACCTAACTTCTCTTTTGGATTGGTACAAACTGAACTCCTCAAAAACAGAAGCCTTGCCTCTTAATCTATCACCTGCCTTACTGAGATCGCTTTAGACCCATTATCCCTATGTCTGGCAGGTGGAAGCCCTTCAGGACAAAAAGAAATGAGCAGAAAAGTNACTTTTATCTACTGCAACATTCTTTGTTTCTACCATTGCTGAGAAATTTTAGTTAGTGGAAATGATTACTTAGAAGTGGAGAAGAGACATGCATTGTGTTTTGTGCTGGGAGTCCAGTAAGATGCATACATTGTAGCTGCAAAGGACCAAGCATTTTTGCAGTGAAAACATGTGTTTTTATTAATGACTTTCCTAGAACGTATTGATATCTGACAAACTGCATAAGAAAAATAATCACATTTTTCTCCTCTCCTCAGGAATCCACAGATTGTACTTAATATTGACCTTGCTCCAACAATTCTGGATATCGCAGGCCTGGACATTCCTCAGGACATGGATGGGAAGTCCATATTAAAACTGCTGGACACAGAGAGGCCAGTTAACAGGTGAGGACATTACTGTGTCAGGTGAAAGTGTCAACGCTGTCAGGTGAAGAGAATCACAGTGAACAGCAGATCTTTATATGGCGGTCATAGGTCACCCGGTACATTTCCATGACCAAATGGACAGCAANCTTGGGTTCTCAATAGTTTATATTCATCTTAATACTCTTAAACAAGTCTGCAATAACGAAGGATGCAACTGTTCGCCACAGGTAGGCCTGGTAGAGCTTTAGCTAGACGTGTTTTGAAGTTTTTTTTTTTCATCTTTGTTTTCAATTTACAGCTTCAATTCCCAGGTCTTATTATACCCGAATGTCACATAAAATGATCATTCTGGAGTCATTACATAACCTAAGGATTACCATGGCAACATGTTTTAAAACTATACTTGATTGGATAATGATCGCATCAAGAGCAACATATCAGACAGTAATTGGCCTCTTGCTTGACGGCACTGCCACATTTAATGAGAGGCTCCAGGTCCTTAGAGTAACACATTTACTCTGGATATTCACGCGATCATGAAATGCTGTATTGCGAGTCCTTTTATTTAGTTACTGGAGTTGCTACTAGACTCTCGGAAATGATGTCGATTTGTTTCTGAAAAAGGAAGGAAAAAATTGCCCTCATTAATTATTTTTAGTCGCTTTTTGTCCTTATTGTGTAAACTCCCAAGTAAAATAATAGCTCAAAAACAAATGCAGATAATAATAGAATATACATTTGAAATACATCATTGCATCAGTGTTGGTGGTAAATCATCAACCTAATAGGGAATTTACTGTATTTCACAAAAATTAATATTTTCTTTATATTTATGGATATAAACAACAAGTCATTTCACAATATGTGTGTGTATAGATCACATATTGTGAAAAGACTTGTTGTTTTATATACCTAAATAGATCAGCCAGCTCCACGCGCTAGACTAATAAATATCTTNTAAGTGTCCCGATTCTAGTAGGACAGTACCGATTTCTGATGGCAAATAAAGAGACGGGGCTTGGGCGTGGCTTATTCGTCCTGTTTCGGTCTTGACAATATTGGGATGTATGCTAATGCGTTGCCCNTATAGGACCTTGGTGATTATAATATCCTGTTTGTAACTGTTTCCATTTCCACATTATCACATATTGCTTTTTTCTCTTCGCCAAGGTTCCATGTTCATAAAAAAGTTAAAGTTTGGAGAGATTCTTTTCTGGTGGAACGAGGGTGAGTTGTTAATTAAATGAAACAACGATGCATACTTTTTGTTATTATAATGAAAGTAGTGTATTATTGTATAATATTCACAAAGCATCCAGTAAAAAAAGATTATAACTTATCCCACCTATGAGTTATGCCTGCATTTATTTATTTTTCTCATTTGAAACATATATTTCTATATTGTAGTAAATTGCTACATAAGAGGGAGCCTGAAAAGTTGGAAGCCCAAGAAGAAAATTTTCTACCCAAGTATCAGCGTGTAAAAGACTTATGTCAGAGAGCTGAATATCAGACNGCATGTGAGCAGCTAGGACAGGTAAGAACAAAGAAGGCCACAAGGTNAAATATCTCTATCAAATACAGATCCTTTACAAAGAAACTTGCTGACAGAGCCTGTGCATTGCACTTGGTAGTCATGCACTCTCATATTGTCCTTCAGAAATGGCAGTGTGTGGAGGATACCACTGGAAAGCTGCGGCTACACAAGTGCAAAGGAATGGCCAGTCTGTCTGTGGCACCCACCAGCAAAAAGAAATCTCCTAACCTGATGAGCAATTACTTTACCAGCAACAGTGATGAATGCAACTGTGACACCATCAGCTACAAGATGGCACCCATGGATCGGCGCAAGAAATTGTTAACAAAGAAAAGTAAGTTCCCAAGCACTATGTACACTGAAATAGCCAGTGTTTGTGTAACACACCACAAACTGACAGCTCTTGGTGTATCATGAAATTCTCCCCAAAAGTCCTGCTACCTGGATATCAAATTCATATTTTTACTATGGGTGGATGGGATTTGGAGTCATCAAGTCCTGCCTCTTCAAAGTAACAATCAGGGCCGTCAGCCCAGGTCTCCGGAGATACGCTGACATTCACCATCATATTGGGTGAAATGTCTGACATCTGGGGGTCTCCNGATATTTCAGGAGAGTCGGCAACCCTGGGCAAAGTTCTTTATGTATAAAGTAAAATAAGATTAATTAACTTTCAGACTTAAGATTTTATTTATTATAATTGGCCCAGATCCAGAGTTTAAAAATACAAGAGAATCAGGAGTCAAGTTATATCAGGGTCAAATGCTAATGAATTTCAGGGGGAAGGGGTATAATTTCCATTTTATTTATTTATTTATTTTTATTTTATTTTTGCATTAAGGACACAACTTTATTTTAACTCTGTTATTTTGACCTGGACTTGGAGNCCCCATCAATCAACTCTAATACTGTTTAGAACAGGTAAAATAAAATGTGCTTCCCCTGAAATTCAACGAGGTTCTGTCCAGGTGGAAATTTCCACCTAATTCTCTCTTATTTTTAAACACTGGATCCGATCCACTATCATCTGGTAAAAACATATAGTGGGCAGTTCGGACATACAGCTCATGCACTATATTATATTGTTTGATATATCTAAATTAATGTTTCAGACAGTTCAAACTAAAATGTGTGGGAGTAGCTGAAAACCTGAAACTGAAGTAATGTTATTTTTGTTCATTTTTTACGCATTTAATGTGCTGTTAATATGTCTCTGGGAATGTTTTACATTCGGTTACACTGCTTGGCTCACGCAGTGAGTTTTCCAAAGCCGCAGTGAAGTTATCACAATATTGTCGCCTTGAGTGGTGCCCAGTTCTTGCAGAGAGGCTATAAATCCGGGGGAGGGGTGGGTAGTACTTTCCATAGTAACAACTCAACTGTCCACAATTTGAGTCATTTGTTTTAAGACTATTCCCAACCTGCATTTTATAACCAGCAATGTCTGGTGCCCAGACGCAGACTTGATTATGACGAACGGGCTGAAAATGACTGAAACTTTCTTGTTAATGGAAACATGGAGAAATTGTTTGCAGAGAATTTTTAGCAATGATTTAGTGCAATAGATTCTTTACTTTAAAGAAATGAAAGCACAGGCACAAGCATTGTTATCTTAANTCAAATCTAAACTGACGAGCATAAATAAATCATACAGCAGTTTATTATATAAGATCGCTGGCTTTCTGCATCTGGACTGTGCTGTAATGTTCTCCCCCTGTTCTTTCACATGATGCTTCAGTCTCAAAATGCCGGGGAACAGTCATTGTCAGTGTATCTTCCCAGATGTGTTTGTAATGTGTCCTCCACATTACTTTAGCATTTTCTGCAGCAAATATGTGTCATAAAACATGATAATTTTGCCACCAAGGACCATATGATTATCAGTTTAGATCATGAATTTAGACAAGTAGCCAGGGCCGGTGCTATGTCCCAGGGCTGTAACAGGCTGCCTGCTCTCCGGAGAGGGACCTGGGAGAGCGCCCCCGACTATGCTCACAACGTTAGGGTCAGTTCATAACCTAAG
>JABWIB010002022.1:5941-26213 GCA_016617825.1 Platyplectrum ornatum | reverse complement strand
TTCTGCAGAGACCAGTTATGGGAAGGATGGGAAGGTTAGACCTCCATGCTGAAAAACCATTTCTAAAGAACTTGAAGCATTGTTAGCACTTGAAGCTGTCCTTCCGGATTTTAGTAGACAATTCTTTGGACTGACTGGACTGTGGGTAGATAGTCGGCACTGTGGAAATACTTAGAGACAGCAAGGGTACTTGTGACTAATGATACAGCCGGAGGTGCAGATTCCTCCAGAAAACTCCACTTTTTCACCTGTAATTTGATTTTTAATTTTTAATTTTATTTTTGCTTCATACATTCCTGCTGCCAGATGGATGAATGGTTGGGTGGGGGGATTTTCATTTTAATGCATCAATATCATGACCAGAGCAGGCAAGAGGCCTAGGACAATGCTTCATTACCCAATGGGAAACACTGTTCTTCAGAGAGAT
Organism: Platyplectrum ornatum; assembly: GCA_016617825.1. NCBI lineage: Eukaryota > Metazoa > Chordata > Amphibia > Anura > Limnodynastidae > Platyplectrum > Platyplectrum ornatum. The sequence goes on along the minus strand of JABWIB010002022.1, from coordinate 25,786 downwards.
ACTTACTATATGTGTGACGTGGATTACGACTGCAACTTCTGATGTAATGAAATGCACCCAAAACGAAACCCAAGTGACCATAAGCCGTGCGCCAGAAAACCACTAGACAGGTGAAGAACCAGCCAGACCTTTGTAGACGTTGTGTAAATAGAGAACAGCATCTGGCTACGAGATGGAGCTTGTGTGGGATTAAAAGACACATCACTCAGATTATCCATTGGTTATTTCTTGTTACATAATAAAATTTCCTAACTGATCGACTTTTACTAAATNTTTTATATGTTGTTGTTTTGTACATGGGCCTTAACCGATCCCTACCCTGGCAGCTGCACTAGTGAAATGAACCGTTTTCCCTACACAATTTAGTTTAGTTCTTTCAGCATAACATTTGTATCACAAGGCAGAATTGTGTCTGAAGGTGAAATGCCCACTTAATTCATCACACACTTAGAACAAAATTAGATACACAATGATTTACATTAAAACAAAAATTTAGTCTGAAAAGATTCATCGGAAACCCCAGATTGTACATAGGTATGACCATCTGTCCAGATGTTCCGCCAGGCGCCTGCGCAGCAAATCCAGATATCTGTACAACGTGTCACAATATTTTGTATGTTTGGATCAGCATGACATTAGGACTGGGTTTTACAATTTCACTGATGAAAGCATTATTTCTCATTCATTATTGTATAGGTGTGATATTAGAAACAAAGAGTGACAACAAATAGAAAGGGCAATAGCTGGTAAATGAGAAGCACTGAAAAGTAGGTGGAAAGCAGAGGAGGTGGCTACACAAGGAGTCTTAAGCTGGGTATACATCAGAAAAATCATCTTTCCAATCAACAGATAAATGACCCTCACAGCAGAACCCCGTTCACATTACCAGCCTTGAAAAAGCTGGCTGTAGAGCTGTGGAAATTGGAGGGGATGTGAACAAAGACCATTCATATTAGCTGAGAAAGCCAGCTTTTTTTGTATAAAAAAAAAAAAAGCAGGGTCTGCACTGTTCACATTGAACGCTTCTTTTTGCTATCAGTACATATTACTCAGAAAATGTGCTGTGATTGTTTGTTAACATGAGGGGAGGAGGAAGAGACAGGCATTATATTGCTGGAAACAGCTGACTGTGTGAGCCAATCAGCGCTGCACAAACACAATGGGAGAGGAAAGCCAGCTATGTAGTGTTCACACTGACTGAAAAAGCNNGATAGGAGGGCCAAACCCCTTCTAAAAAGCAGGCTCTGAACACCAGCTTTCAGTAGCCGGCTTTTTGTAAATGGAGCGTTCACACACAGTCTAGAAGCCGGCTTTTTCATCAAAAAAGACAGTTAATTTGAGGTAATGTGAACGGGGCATTAGATCTGAAGTCAACAAAATGCATGTTTTGTGACTACACATGCAACAGATTTCTGCAGTGTCATTTATCTGTTGATTGGAAAAAATTGTCTTTGATGTGTACCCAGCATTAAGCGGACGATATGCCCACCCATCTACAAGCCTACTTCTACAAATTCTCATCGCCCATTGTATGTACGCCCAGCTCTATGCCATGTGACCATGTTTATCTCACTAAAAAAGCTGGGCGCACACACAGTAAGATAAATTGTTCCAATTTAAGGATTTTTTCAAGAGTGGGTAAAACCATGTTGAATTGCAGGGTAGGTAAAATGAATGTCAGTGTTTGCATGCAGGGAGAATACTTTATTGTTGCATGTTGCACACAGATACTGACCAGTGTTACTGTTACACTGTTATTAGACTTGTGCTAGGAACCAGCATCTGTCACCTGTAATACTGATTGCTATTAATTCAATTTGCCTCCCCTGCAATTCAACATGGTTTTACCCACTCTTGAAAAAAATTCTTAAATTGGAACAATTTATCTTACCGTGTGTGCCTAGCTTTAGAATTTATCAAAGTTTCCAACTTGTTTTGAGTCATTAGTTATAAGTGTAATAGTCAAAATGTGTGTGTACTTGCACATTATATTACAAAATCGACCAGGACTTGCCTCAAATGCTGCTTAAACCTCATTGTTTCAAGCTGCTAGTGCATTAATGAAAAGCACATACCTTTAAAAAACCTCCAAAAAGTGTAGTCTTGGCAATAAGAGTACACACTTACCTTTTTCACCTGATTTGAGCGATTGCTGCTAAGAATCCTCAGCTGCACAGTGTGCTGGTGGTTTTACTTTCTTGTTGATCTACAACAGGCTTGTCCAACCTGCGGCCCTCCAGGTGTTGCAAAACTACAAGTCCCAGCATGCTTTGTCAGGAATAAACTGTCTAAGCAGTTAAAGCATGATGGGAATTGTAGTTTTGCAACACCTGGAGGGCCGCAGGTTGGACAAGCCTGATCTACAAGCTCCCTCCAGAAACCTTTTCTGCAGTAATATGATGCAATCACATATTTGTCCACAAGGTGGCTCTATAANCACTTTATATATATATATATATTTATATATATATATATTTATATATATTTATATATATATATATATATATATATATATATATAAAAATTACACTCTGTATACATTAGGGAAAAGGGTAACTTTTCTACCCATGGAATAGGGTGGTAGGGTGTGAAGAAACATATGGTGTATTAGTTACAAAATAGCCACTAAGTAATATTCAATATATTTAACCGTACATTGATATATATATATATTTATAATATATCAAAAATTATATTTTTCCAAAAGGCACAACACTTCAGTGAATATACAACTTGCACAATTAGTACAATGAAATTTATTAATAACTTTTTTTTCTTAAACTTTGTAGTCTTCTGGTGCTTGATTTAGGTTTATTGTGTAATTTTACAAATAAATATTTTTTTTTCTACATGGGTCTGAGGGGAATAAAGAAACCAAAAGAAAACATTATCAGACTGAAAACCAGACACTAAGCCTTTTATTTCACACCAATGTAAAATATACAATTTTACAGAATATTACATATAATAAACAAGCTCATTCTTTTGTTGCACATAAGTTTTTGAAGACACCTTGACTGGCACTAAGTTACCTCAACAGTTAGCAATTCAGTAAAGACACAGTTTAAACAGTTTCCTTGCCAGAGGACAATTCCCCAGCAAACCGCTCTTGTGGTACAAATGGGGGCGGAGGCCGAAGGGAAGGCACGGGAGGAAAGCAGAAATTATTGCTCAATAGACAAATGCTCCCCGAAACATGTCACGCAGGAGAATTTTATTTCATTTTCCAAAGAAAAGTGCCACATTATGGATGTTCTACAAAATGCTAATGGAATTTCAGTAAAGGAAGACCACTTATGTTTTACAAATAATTGCCTAGAACAGACAAAAATGACAGCAGATTGTCACAAACTAGTTTCAATTCCAATTCTATTTTAAAGAGAAATAAAAATAAAAACATTGTCAGTGAGCACAATGGGCAGGGGGGACAAGGAATGTTTCAGTACTGAATCTGGAAGAAAATCTATTCCCCAATAGAATCCCTGCAGGGTAATGATTTGGCCAGCAGCATCATATGGAAGTACTAAAAGAATGGCAGCCACTTGGGCCTAGATAGTGAGAACTGGTGTTATATGTAAATCAATGCAAAAGTAAGGATTTTACAAAACAGAATAAAATAATGCATATGTTGTAACAAAAACCTTGTCTATTGAATAGCTATTCACTTGGGAAACAAATCAGCATCTTGGTAACAGTGCATATCNTTTACAATGTGATTTGTACTGGGAAGCTAGGACACATTCCTCCAGCAGAGGGCAGCAGTACAGCACGATAACAGTGCACCTGTACGGACAATCAGCATGTTTCATGGGAAAGTATTAGAACTTGGAGGAGATCCTGTAAAGTATGTGTAATTACATTTATATTATGTAATCAGGCATAGGTTGTTTTTATTTATTGCTATATAGTTTTACTTGGACACATATCAACATGGTTATTTAGTGTGCCTTTATTGTATACAGCAGGAAATAATGGCAAATGTGCCATTATCTCTTGGGTCCTGTTTAAATTACTAATAGATCAGGTACACAGGAACCATGCTGCAGCTGTCCACTCATACTGGAATTACCAACAGGAAAAAGAGAAATGTCGGATTGGTTTGCTGTACGATACAGTACATTTTTCCCAGTGCACTGCCATGCCTAAATGTGTTTGGTTTCTATATATATTCTAATGCACTATTGGTTGGTTTTCAGACATGAATAAAGTGCATAAATGTGAACTAAGTTTCACTAAACTGAAAAGTTAATCCATTAAGAAGAGCCAAAAAGTAATGACAACCTATATGTAAGTCTTGACACTACCTTTAAAAATGCTAAAATATAAATATTACATACACACACACACATTATATATATATATATATATATATATATATATATATATATATATATAAATATGTGTGTGTGTGTGTAATATTTGTATGTATGTATGTATGTATGTGAACTGACCAAGGAGAGACACGACTATACAACGGAAACCTTGCAGGCTAGTCACCCCCATGCATTTCTTATATTGCTTTATATTATGGGGACCATTCAATAATTGGTTCCTAGTCCATGTATACATCATGTCAGACAACGCAGCCTAGAGAATTTACATATATGNTTATACTTACAAAATGGATAACACACAGAGTGCAGAAGGCACAGGAAAAGGAGAAATTGTATGTACCTTGCAACAATCGGTGTTCTNCATGTTTTCAGAATTTATGGGACAGATTCCTGTAGTGTTACATTGTTGTGATATGGGATGGGTTTGATGAAAGCTCCCAGAGCCCTCCCTGTGGATGTGGTCTGTTGAATGGGGAAACATCCCTTATCCATACACACTGTTAATGCAGACACTTTGGTTGTGTATACTTCTCATGCCAAATGCTAACATGACTTTTCTTAATGGATTAACACAAGTTATATCTGAATTTCTCAAAAGCTTTTCAACAGGTATAATAAAAATGTACTAATATTGTATTAGATCTAAAAGATGAGATTTTTTTTAAAATAAAAAGATAAATTTGGAGGATACAAATAAGTATTTCACAAATATGAACATGTAGTAATGCAAAAACATGTATGTACCACACAAAACATAAATATTGCTATAGTCATATGTCAGAACACTTCTAGCTTGCGTTAAGTTAGCTCCTAACTTAAAGAATCAGACAGGTAATATTTATTTTATCTTTTTTTTTTTTTTTACTTTTTGCCTTTTAAATGGTCTCTATAACACAGTATACCGCAATCATTCTCAGATGCCCTGGCATAAAAAAAAGCAAACATCTCCAGTTCTAAAACACACACCGAAGGTCCTCACTGTCCTGAAATAGTTACCGGTCTCATGGCAGAATAGAAATGAGGAGTTCTAAACCCATGGCAATCACATGGTTAAATACACAGCTTTAGAAGCTCTGAGAAAACCAAAAACAAATGACCTAGAAAAAAAGTCATATACAATAATAAGGTATCTTAAAGATATTATATGTACAAAATGTTTACACAATAGAAAGGGGCAGACAAGCTGAATGCTCGGTTGCTCGGTTTGTACATGTCGGGGGGGTTTCAGAGAAGGGGGGAGGGGGCTATTGCAATCTCAATATTAGACTANGAAAATGTAAAATCAAGGGGGATTCAACAGTCATAAAGTGCAAGTCTACTGCACANCAAAATCACTGCATTCTTTCTTCTAAACTGTATCAGAGCCAAAAGACACAAGTGTTAATATGCATACTACTCTGAAAGCAAATAAAACCCCAGCAGGCAGACTGTCATCTCAATGTTTCAGTTAAAAATATTCCAGGTGCTTTGGGATGGAAAGAAATAAAAGTTTCAGGATTTTAGTAAATAACCAGCCAGGCCCAGCTTAAATATATGATAATGTTACCACCAAAATTCACATCTCGTGTCTCCAAGCACTAAAACAAGAAGCGTTGACAGCTTTGTCCAGTGGATTTTCTGAGCCGCTGCTTTTGCGGTCAAAGGTCCAAATCATGGACTCAGGCTCGGCCTCCTTCAAGGGGCAGGAAGTAAAAAGCTGTGGTCCTTGGTAAGGCCAAAACAAAACCAGAATCTGCTGCAGAAATATATATATATTTATAGTACTTTTTCCACTATAGTGCATCTCTAGTTCAAAACGCTGATTTCCCATTGTGAAAATGTCAGCAATATTTCTGAAAGAGGAAAACAAAAATCAAAATAAGATTAACAATAGAATGCACAAAACACTTTATTCAGATTACCATTAATTATAAAATTTATTATATTAAGATTTAATATATATATATATGTATATATTCATATAAGACTGTATCTCTGCACGTTTGGTGTATATTCTGCCAGTGCATTTGCAAGTGTATAAAATAACCCAAATAAATTTAAAAAGCACTTCATTTAGTGCATATTTTGCTGCTGGTGTCATTTAAATAGATGAGAATTTAAATCACCTGGTCAGGTCCCATGGGCATCCCCGACATTGGCATGGCATTCATAGCCATTTGCCCCATGTGACTTCCATTATTATTTATGTGCATCATATTGTACGAGCTGGGGTTCCCCTGATGGTTATACTGCTGTGGGAACGAACTGAAAAAAAACAATACAGAAATCAGAAACAGTAATACCAATAGTCAAGTATAGAGGCCACCATATAAGACAGCATTTATGAATCCCATGAGGGGGACTTGGAGAAACACAGATATAATGAACTGAAGAAAGTTTCATAGAATTAAAATAAATAAATCAGCCACCAGNAATGTTTTAACAGAGCAGTCAGACTCTTACCCGGGCCGCGCCATGTTTCCTGACGGCCAGCCTTTTATGTCCTGCGACGGGTACATTTGAGTGGCCTGTGGATGAGGGTTTTGGGAAGGAGCCATTCGAGATGGCATCATAGCATTTGGAGGACTTGAAACCCTTCCAAAGGTTGGGTCAGCCTGTTGATTCATNCCTAAAACGGGGACGAGAGAAATCAAATTAGATTTTAAACAGGAATAAATATTATATATGTATTCTAATAGAAATAGGACAATTATAAAATAAAATGTCCTGTATAAAACTCTCTTGAAACCCTTAGTTCAGGATTGAAGCTTACCATAGTTAGGAGGGTAGGAGAATTGCTGTGGAGGAGCTTGGGGAATGGGAGGACCCCCGAGTGGGTTATCCATACTAGGTGATGCAGTAACGTTGGGAGGAGGACTGAATGCTTGTGACTGTCCTTGCTGCTGCATGATCATTGCCATTCTCTGTTGGCGGATATGGTGACTAATCAGCTCCCGATTCCGCTGAGCAACCATCTGAGCGTTCAGAAATCCTTGCTGTAATAATTGTATAAATCAACACATTTGACTAACAAATTCATTCTCTATTTTTCTGCACAACTAAATTCAGGAAAAGTACAAAGTTTAATGTCTCCTTGAAGCAAAAGGGGGAGCATTAAGGGATTGCTTACACAATATATAGCTACAATCTATGAAGTTTATGTAAACTAATGTGAAACATGGGACCAAGAATATGGACAAAAGATGGGGGTACAAAGGATTTCCCTAGAAATAATACCTATTGAAGCTCATGGTAGGGAACAGCTTACCTGTGAGGCTACAGGTGTCTGCATCACTGGNCGCATAACCCCAGCTCCACCAGTGTTCATACTTTCCACCTTCATTTCAAGTGCTTGGCGGCTTTGGTTCAAAAACTGCCGGGAATTGGTGAGAAAGGAGAAAGAATGAATCCCTTGGTGTACTATTAATCCATAAAAAAAAAAATAATGATTATGATTGTACCTGCTGACTCTGGAGCCTCTGCTGTAGTTGCATTCTCAATTGTTTCGGGATATTTGTGCGAGGTCTCATGAGGTTAGCCCTCGGGTGCATTCCTTGCAATGGAAAGTTGCCTTGTTGTTGGCCCATCTGTCCCATCATAGAATTGAAGGGTGTGTGCTGTCCTTGCATGCTGTTGAAACCCCCTGCTTGCATTGCAGACCCCTGACCTGGATAGGGCTGCCCATACATAGGAGGCTTCTGATCGATCAGAACCGGGGAGTCCTGTGGTTGGAAAGTGTCTGGCTGGGGTTCTAAAGCCTGTCCCTGGAAAAACAGACGAAGCAACAATTTTTTTTTCNTGTGATCTTTAATATGACTAAATAAATACATACACATGACATCATTGTTTTCATGTNACACTTTTGAGGTGTACATAATAATTTAAAGAACACACACTTGATTGACAAGCTCAGGAATTCCCAGGGCACGGTCTATCTCCTCGAGTCCTGTGGGGTCAGTACTGCTCAGGAGAGTATGAAGTTGGTCCAAAAGAGCTATCTCATCTGTTTGTCCCTCCACAGTTGATGGTGGACAAAGGAGATCATCCAATGAATTCCGACCAAGTTGCCTAAAAGACAATAAAAATTGTAGGCGGAAGGGGAATACTAGGAATCACAATTCAACATCCAACAGTAAAATATTTATATGCATTGTATGTTCTTTGACCTGTATTAAACTACATTTATTCAAAATATAANAGCAAATAATAAATATCAATTTTATTTCAGAAAGTTATTCTGCTGGTAAGCGCTGCAAAACTCTTTCCCACCTGTTCTGAGGACCTGAGGCTCTCTGATCCATTGACATCATATTTTCTGGCCAAGATGCTGATGCGTTAGAAGGTGCTTGTTGACCATATGGATTGGAGCCCATTCCCATTGCCATTTCATTGGGTCCTGGTAAAGGTAAAGGTAAATTTATAAATACAGACAAAAAATAAGTAGTCAGATGCTTATAGCACATACTGCGGTAACTGTGTAGAAATCCCGAAACAGATTAATACTGTAAGCAAGTCTGTCTCATGTGCGAGTTGACATTTTTTCACAATGTATACATATACATTTCTTTTTTCGGGGTGGACATACATTGCAAGGTTAAAAAAAAAAGAGGAAATAGTCGGAGGTACAAGTGAATCCCTCTTTGGACTGAACGTAAAAAAAAAACCTCACTACAAAATACTACTCACACGCAATACATTTAATTGCTGCATTAAGCTAGGCACTCCAGGTGTTGTCAAACTACACGTCCCAGCATGCTTTGTCAGGTATCAGCTATGTCTATTCAGTTAAAGCATTCTATTATACCCAATTGTATACAAAGTCTGAACATACTCATAGGCATCATCTGTTGCTGCAGAACAGGCCGGTTCCCTGGCATACTATTGGATCGTGCTGGAAGCCCTGGCATGTTTCCGGTCATTGCAGGCCTTTGCATGGGTGTGTTGTATTCTGCCCCCTGTCTNCCCACTGGTCCTGTGCTGCAAGGTACATCGGCCATTCGGTTGACAGGTGCACCTTGCATACTCCAATCCCCTGATGGGTGCTGGTTCATACTCCGGTTGGAACCATTACCTGCAGGGACAGAAATATAAAACATTATTTCTCTGGGAAATTAAAACTGACTGACTTAAGATATATTAATGTTGAGAGTGTAATAAAGATAACCGGGTTGCCATGTGATGCTTGTTATATATAGTTCCGATTTTATAAAAACAAACCTTATAAACAATGACCAGATATAATGAAAAGCTGTTTAAGCAAGGTAATGTAGATAATAGGACATACCCATCATTCCAAAATTTTCTTGTGCATCCATAATTCTNGGACTTCCCATCATACTCTGCTTTTGCATCATTGGAAAGTTACCGACATTTCTTACTGGCGGCGTGGCGTTCCCTGGCATAGTGCTATCCAATGACATTGCCCGGTTGAAAGGAGGTCTGTTTATCTGCACATTCTGTGGACTTCTCATGCCTGGGAGATTAGGGTAATGAATAATATACAGTATATTAGAACATTTATTAGAGTAAGTAAAGCTTATGCAATTACGATAGAGAAGAGAGAGAAAAAGGTAACCAGCTATACCTATAGGGCTGTTGTCTTGGAACACAGGTTGTTTGGCTCCCATATTNCCTGTGCTTGAACTCATTGGATTTGTATAAAAATCAGAGCCTGCAAGGTCACCGAGTATTGCATCCAAGTGATCCAAGTCTCCTGTCACCTAAAACCAAACATTAAATAACAAAAATATTTCTCTTTACATAACTCAATACAAATATTCTTTAAAAAAGATAAGACAATCCTAACAGTTCTGGCAAGGTGATCGGATCTTCCACTGCCTCCATCCTATGATGAAAGTGTAAGCCCTTGGAATAGACATTCTAGATGTATGGAACCAATCTACATTGAACACAGAAGTATTTGTACTGGTATTAAACTACAACTACTACTAAACTACAAAATAAANGGAAAAACAAACAGCACATTTTCAGGGACTGCAAATAATTACATCCAAATCTTTACCTCTTCTGAAGGCTCAGTCTTTATTTTAAGATCTTTATCTTGACTGGAGGTTGGGACTGCAGAGCTGCTGCACTGACTCAGTTTATTATCCATGGGTTCCACCTTGGGTTTCACATCCTTAGCCAGTGGATCTTTCGCTTCATCTTTGTCAAGCAAATATCTGAGGAGCGCGTTGTTCTCTTTCTTTTTAGGACTTAGCTGTTCTTGCTTCACTGTTGCTTCCACACAAGGTGCAGAGCTGACAGAATCCTGGAAACTATCTTTGCCAGTAGCTTCTGCTGTGATTTTAGCAACCTCGGCAGGGGAGTTCCCATTCTGTAGTAGCTTATGGAGGATACGGTGCTTCTCCTGAAGCATGGACCCATGCAGATTTGACGTGGAGCTAACGCCTGCTGAAGTTGACGACGACACCCCTGATGGACTTGTAACATTAGTGGATGAATCTTTACAGGAGTCCATTGTGGAGTTGGTCATTGTATTGTGACCTCGATCCTCTGTAGAACAGGTCAGCAGCTGTAAGAGTTTTTTGTGCCCTTTACTCTCAACTTGTGCTCTCTGATTATCTGAGCCTTCGATGATGTTTTCTTTAATGTCCTTTTCCCCAAGGTGTTCCCTACCACTGGACTGGCAGACAGAACTCTCCACTTGCCCTTGTTCACAAAATAATCCAGACGGGCTTTTACATTCCTGGTTTCCCATCTTACTTTGCTGAGACATGTTGGGAGCATTCTCAGATTTCTGCCCAGGAGAGGACAATGAAGACAGAAGAGAACTTCCAACACCTTCACTTATGGCATGCAGGGCGCTGAGTGAGCTGCTAGAAAAGCTTCCTCCACTGCTGTTCCCAGAAGACCCCATTGGCGAATTCATGCCTGAATACAGAACATTGGTTACATAGAATGCAATGTGTGTTACATGCGAGTTCAACTTTACCAGTATTTGTGAGGAAATTAATATATGATTTAATCTAACCTGTGTATCCCCAGTTGTAAAATGAAAGACAGGATGTCTTCTTCTATATCTAAGTAGCATTTCTATTTTGCATTACATATATAATAGCAAGGCAGGGTTTGACGTGGGATTAGATATTGGGACCTGCAACTGGAATTACTCCAAGGGAAAACCCCAACCCTCAAAAACAAACATGCCAAATTGTACCCAAGAGATCCAGCATGCAACAATCATTTCTACTGGACATGNACATACCCTGTCCTGTCACACCATGTCCCACCAACATGCCCATGTTTGTGTGATCCTAATTCCACAGCGCCATCTGTTTACATTGTACAATGATTNTAGAGTTTATAATATACCTGGAATTGGAGAGAATTGACTTGATCCCATCTTGGGGCTGCCTCGGTTCCTAGGAGATACCATTAGGTTGGGCTGGTTACTGCTCATACCAGGACTCCCATGAGGAGGGCTACTGATATTAAGTCCATAGTTGTTGTTCTGATATGTAGACTGCTGCATCCCTGGAGCTTGAGATGAAGGCCCCATGTTTCCAGTACAGCCATATCTCATACCAGACATAGCCGTCATATTGTTGCCTTCAGTCATGCCATAATTCCTGTTTTGTGGTGGCATGGACTGGGCAGAGGAGACATTCATGACATTGCCAGGATTGGGATTTGAGGGTAAAGATGGACGAACACCTTGAGTCATAGTGTTAGGATTTGGGCGGTATCCATTCTGCTCTCTGAGGGGGAAGGAAACAAAACCACACACATTATATGAATCGTAAATATTGAATTTGAAATGGATAGCTGCATCCACAATCAAAGGATTGGATGAAAATGCTATTTTGAAAAAACGCAATGATATTGGGAATACCCAGTGAATATTGGTATTGTTTCATTGCTCTGCACTTACCTCTGTAGAAAGTGAGTAGATACAAAGCCGTGCGGGTCATTTGTGACAGGATTTCGGAACAATTTGCTTTTAGTCTGTGCTGTCACCATAGTACCGTCTGCCAGAGAGAACCTGTACAATGGAGTTTCCGAGTGACCATGCACATAGGCTGAAATCACAAGACCACTGAATGTGAGAGCAGGGAATTAGTTACAAACATAATAAAGGAGGTGACCCTTATTTAAAGGATTTACCACCACCATCAACAGTTTGTTCATAATTGGTTATTAGAAATGACACAATAAATAGATACATATTTAAACAAAGGACAATTGGAATTGAACCCCACCTTCCTGATAGTGGCGTTTGTACGTCCATGGCTGACCATCACTATGACAAAGAAACCTTTGGATACATCTGCGGATTGTGTCCTCAAACCCTGGCCTCATAGAATTGCGCAGAGAATTGGGATCAATATTCACTACTTTGCCTGTTATAACAGAGATCAGAATATATCACGGCTACAATAATGGTAACTACAGATTCATAGTTATTAAAAGCAAAAAAACAGCATGTTCTGGTGCTTTAACATTTTTTTCTGGTTAATCACAGAATTTGATTTGTAACCAGTTACTAGATAAATAATACAAATACAGGAAACACCGTATAGAGAAATGCATATGCTAAACACAGCTTTAGGTTTTCTCTCTGTAGGTTAGGGGTTATTCAGTATTCAGTGTAGTTCAGCACTAGACAGTGGTCAGGTGCAAGGAGTGAAGTATCCATACAGAATGCAATGATGTACATTTCTATAGATACACATTATTTACAGGCAGAAGGAAAAATTCATGCTCATTACATGCAATCAGACCTCCAAAAGTGCTCATTGTGTCTCCAAGTTGCTTATCACTTTTTTGTTGTAGCCCCTACACACAATGTATGGAGAGCACAAACTTTTTTGCACTGTAATTTAGTGATAACAGATGCCCAATTTCAAATTCAAATTCTAAGCAGGAGTCAAAAAAGTCAACATATTATACAATACATTGTGGTGCACACATGCAGTTGGGTAATTGTGTAATGCAGGATCCTGTCCAACATGTATGAATATTTTATGTATGCATATATATCCATGTTAAAAATTGCATTTTCCACATGCACATTCTATCGAGGATCTTTACAGACTTCTGTAAAGGTTCTTCTTTACATTAGTGAGAAGAGGCATGTGTATGCACTACACTCTAGATAAAGAAGCAGCTCACCTGAGAGGTCGTGTCTGGTGATAAAGCTCTCTGGGTTGGACGAAAACGCTCTCTCTACATTTGTGATACGCCTGGCCACACATATCATGCAGGACTGAAGGTCTAGTAAAACATCAAATACAATGACATGAGAGGAGTCATAAGTCATGATAAAAATCATAAAGTTGTGCATGTGCAAGACACAGATATTAAAAATACTTGCATAAACATACATACTTGCAAAAGGAAACCTAGCTTACATTGGTACATTTACTGACCTTCTCCTTCTTCCATCATGGCTCGTGGTTGTGAGAGCGCAAAGCATTGCATAGTCTCATATCGCTGCCTGGGATCCATGCTGCCACTCCCATCTTCTAGGTGATCAAGGCTCTTAACAAGCATGCGGCAGTTGAAAGTGTGACTTTTCTGGCGGGGGGCTTCATTAGACCAGGGAACACCATTAACTAAAAACAAAAAGTAATCTCTTGTTTATCTTCCACAGCCATATACCACTTTTTTATTTGTATAAAAACATTGTAAAATAATGTATGCTACCAAGATCCTGAACACATTTACAACATACAATTTTACAGTACTCCATATCTAACACACAGAAAAACCAGATATTCTAGAGAAGTCTATTCTATGACAGTAATAGCTGTAGAGTGTGTCTATTTCATCACGCACACACACGATAATACTATGTGTGGATAAACTTACCAGTAGATTTGGGCAGGTTCTTGAGGAAATCTTTGCGATCATCCTCATGCAAGATGTTGTATACACTGGTGTTGACCAGATCTTCTTGCTTGTACTGTAAGTACTGGGTGACATTCTCAGAAACAAAAACTATGCTGCTGTCCCGATTCACCACAAAGAGGAATCCATCCAGAGCCTGAATAGGGACATAATGTTACATAGTCAGATTTTTCCAGCTTGGACCTTTACCTTAACTCTCCCTCAAAATGTAGTTTAAACATTTTAATCTAAAGGAAACAAGATTGATAGGCTTCCTAAGATCACTACAGGTGATAAAATACATATAAAGTACAGTAATATCCCTACTGCAGGGCCAATGGCCATTTGATATAGTTTAAGTCCTTAATTGTGTAATATATAAATAGAAAATGCTGTCCCTTAACACATGCAAAACTCACTTCTAAGAGCTGAAATGACTAGTCTGACTGCTACATGAGGTTTAATGAAATAAAGCTGTCAGCATACCCACCTGTAATAAGAGAGGGCCAAGAGAATCTTTATCTATAACCCCCTGTCCTGTAGATGATACATCTGCCTTTTGAACATCATCATCATTAGAGGAGGTCTTTCCTAAAATACAGATATTCCAGTTGAAATCGCAAAAATATGTTACAGAACATGTTGGATGTGTAACTGGCATTTTACAATCTTCACTGTAAATATTGAAAGTCTTTATTTACTGACAATTTAACAAATACAGATGCTGCCATTTTTATTGTGAAATAGTGTTCCTGGCGGTACACACATATGGGTGAGGCTTTTCACAGGACACACCCCTTTGATGCAGCACCTTATTAGTGCTATACAATCCCCCCCGATATTCATTTGCAAAAGTTGGCAACCCTGATATAGCATAGAGCGTACAGCATGTTACATGTGATATTATAGCATGTGATACAGAATTAAACACCCACAGGGAATGGATGCAATGCCCAAGACATCAATATCATTTAAAATAAATAAAAAAAAAACAGGATTATCAGCATAAGATTCTGCTCGTTGCCCTTCAGTAAAGTTTTAAAGGACAGCAGAGAACATTCGCGGGGCGCAGAAGCTGGTACCTTGCTCCTTAATCTGCCGGATCTGCCTGACAGTCTCTTTTAAGATTGCACATTTATCGGGTTTGACATTGAAATTGTCAATGTCACTGAGATTTGCTGAAATCAGCTCAGCCAACTCCTCGATGTATTTGCTCTCCTGCTCACGTCTCCTCTTCTCACCACCGCAGGTCAGGCTAGGAGAAAGACAGACAGCATTTAGCATATGTAATTCATCAAGGAATAAACAAGTTCATCTTGAATGCTTTATGCACATGCAAAACTCTTGCTCTGCAAATATATGGAACATGTCAGGAAATGAAAAACGGACACAGACAAAGAACAAACCCGTCCAAGGCTCAGCTAAAGCAGGCTGTGTTCAGCATAATCGTATTCACTATTGTTCAAGATAGAAGAGCTGTACTTCATGTCATAATGAAAATATAGACAATTTNTGCTAAAAACAGATAGGACCAAAATGTATAGACTTAACTAATTAAGGACAACAAATAAAGTGACAACAAATATTTAATACTTATTATCACTGACATAAATCAGATACTTTTATAGAAATACAAAAGAAAGTGCCCGGGGTTCCTCAAATGTATCAGATGGTTACTAAAAAAATGTACACACACACACACAGGCGAGCGCGCTCTTTAACCCCTTTGCACCCCTCAAGGGGCATCCAGGTATGAATGGTGAAAGGGAAGGGGAGTGTTTTAAAAAACAATTAGCTTTATTTGTGCCTCAGCGATTTTAAAAAAAAACATTCCTGGAGCAAAGTACTGAAAACTGAATAGCACACACAGTTCGATTATTATTAATTCATCAGATGGTTTCAATGTCCTTAGTAAAGTAAAACAGACATGCTCCAGGAAAGGGGAGAGGGGGGGGACAAACACACTGCAAGTATTCAAACAATACCTTATTATAAAAAAATCATCTGAAGACACTATAATCTTCAGTAGTAGTGGATACGCAGCACAGAATACATATGATGCACAGCACATTTCGGGCCAGATTCAATTGTGGGTGAAGTAAGAAAAAACACAAAGCGTGCTTTCCCAGCTATTAAGAAATATTTACTTTTTTCCTACGTGGCTCTAGGAGCAATGAAAAATGTGACCTTTTTGTCCTTACAGGCATTACGTAGCGTTCTACGCACACACTTGAATCTGGCCTTTAAAGTCTTATCAATTTCTTGGCATGTAAGAGAACTTATGACCACAAATGACAGAAAATATTCTGTTCTAGACAACTGTAAGGAAGCCATGGTAAAGAGAAATAAAGTCACAGCTGTGCCTCCCAGCAAAGCTTATGTTAGCTTTCCTTCAACTTAATAACTTCCAACAGTGGGGGAGTATCAATGCAATGAANGAAAGCCCAAAGCACTGGGAGCGGACCGTTATTCTATACCTAGGCAGAAGTGTCAAAATCCCATAAAGAATTGATTCAATAGCTTTGGAGTATGCAGACTTCAGCTGAAAGCACACTCTTACCTTGGGCCAGGGGTGTCACATAACGACGGCTTTCGTTTTCTAGAGTCAGAAGACAATGGATCCAAGGAGTTTTCACCTAATCCGCTCATTGTGTACCAACATCAGCTGCTGTAACAAGAAGAAAAAAATCCAACGTCACTTTCCTCAACTTTATAAAGCCATTGCTACAGTGCAGCCAGAAAGAGTTTAATCTCTATGTGCATTTATGCTGCGTTCTGAATAGAGAGTGTAAACATCAAAAGGATAACCATAAAGGTGTATATTTTCTGTTAGAACATGAGGTTCTAAAATCTATGGAATAGAATGNTGTTTGAATGACCTGTCTTCAACCAGGACAATACCCATGTGAGCATAGCCTGATCATCCAGATTCTTGCGGTTACCCAAGTCACTTATTTACACATGAATGATTGGCCAAGAGAATCTATGTTGCATATAAAATAGCGATGATGCTAGTGCAAGGTGTCTAAATAACTTGTGATTCATGTTTTCTCCAGCAGGTGGCATAAGNGTTCCCAAGCTGCAACAAGCACATATTTAGTTTGTGTGTACAAACCAGGACACATTTTATATATATTTTTTTTTATTTTTTTACAAGGTTATTTGAAGATTAATTCTTTGTCTTAACCAGAGACACACTATATACACTTCACATAAAAAGGATATATTTTTTGTAAAAAATTCATAAACAGAGTCCAGAAGAGCATGCACACACCCACCCACCCTGTAGTATACACCCATCTGGAGTCTCATCTCAAACAGCCCACTGTACATGTAATAGTCTGAGGTTTACTAAGGGAATAGAAAAGTGGAGATGTTACCCTTAGCAACCAATCAAGGAGATTCTCGCTGACATTTTCTAGTATACAATAGAAATCTTTAACCTCATNAGTTGCCATGGGTAACATCTTTATTTGTCCATTTCGGCAGTAAATCTAGACCTTAATCTTAAACACAGCTTTTTCATACAAGATGCAGGCGATGCACTACATGAAATATGAGCCAAGAAAAGTTACAGCTAAAATCTACAGAATAAAGTAATTACATGCTGATCCAATGATCCAATGATCCAATTTTTTGTTAATAAAAAGGACTCTCCTTGCCCCATGATAGTATTACACCAGAGGCCCATGCAGACCCCAAAGTCCAGTCACTACTATTTGTATTAAGTATATAGTTACAGTACATCCTGCATTTTTGGCTTGTAATACAATTTACAGCAGCCNGTGTCTCCTACAGCCCCCTTTTACCTTGTCCCCCTGAGCATCATAAATATCTAAGCATAAAGAGCAGCAGTATATTAAGATGAGCTATTCAACAAGTAGAAGTCTGTATTCAGGGGGAACTTCCCGCAATGCCATAAAAGTCATTACAAAGCAATTATACAAACCCACTTGTGAAACATTTAGATTCTCTATTTTCAAGAAGACACAAAAAGCAAATGCACAGCAGAAAACTAAAGGCAATAAAACCTGAACAGAACACAACATAAAACAAACAGACTGTATGTCAAGGACAAGACTGAGAAAAGTACATAGAGTGAGACGGAACCAGGATGTCCTTAATAGTTCTTCCAATATCATGTCAGCTCTAATGTTGCCAGAAGACTTCAGCTAACGGTATTCCAGCCAAAGTTATGTTAGTCTTATATAAACAAGAATACACTGACAAACACATATGTAAACTTTATAATACATCAAAANTCTTTCACTAATGTAAAACGTTAAGCATAAGTGAAAAGAAGTAGTTCAATAGACAATGCTAGATTAGGTTTTACTGCCTGATGCCCGCGTACATTCTTACCTGAAATGGGCTACAAGTATCTGCAGCTGAAGTAAGCATTATCACAGAATAGCAGCCACCTCAACTCATAGGGCCTCCAATACACATGAAGGGTCAGAGGAGTGGCGCCAACACTGCTGCCATATTGAGCANAGGACCAGATCAGGAATTGCATGGCTACGATATTCACAACAACATTTAATCGTTCCAGTAACCACTCCTTTGCACTTACAAACTTCTGGTTGCAGTANCCAGTAGCTTACCTTAAGAATTTAGACTTGTGCAATTTTAAAATGGCAAAGTCCAGCAGTCAGGTCTGGTACACATAAAGTTGTCACATCTATCCCACACATTGTTACACTAAGCCCTGGCCACTTGTTTTAAGTTTGAATACGGCTGAAAGTGAACAATAAGCAATCAAAATGCTCAAAACAGAAAGCCAGAAATTAGTATCTAGCACAGAACTAAAGAAGACCTATAAAGCTAGAGTTTGTGGTCTTATGTCACATGATCATTACAATAAATCTTATTGTTAGCATTACCAGTAAGAAGGTTTGCATACACTATACATTTAGTTCTGAACTCTGGGTTATAGAAGCAAATGTAACTATATGCAGGCACTTCAAAAGTTAACAAAACAGGTTTCTCTTCTTTTATACCTTCCAATCCACTAATCCAACATTTCTTCTTCCGGAGCCAGCACAAAAGATAGCAAAAAAAAATGGATACTCCAACCACACACACACATGTCCAAAGAGTAGGCGGCACGGCGGCTCAGCTTGAAGTGTGTAAGTTGCTCTTGGGGAAGGCGATACAGATGTGAGTGATACATGGCTCCAGGAGGTAGGTAGGTGCTGGGAAGGGTTTCTTACCAGGATGGCTGGTGGATGGATAGAACNGGAAGACTAGATGGGCCAAGTGGTTCTCATCTGCTGTCAATTACTATGTAATCTAAATTTATCTTCAATAAGTAATCTGATCCTATCCTGTGACTGTAATAGAGCAACTGACAAAGTTATTCTCCCCAGAATAAACGCTGGAACAACCAAAGCCCAATTCAACTGAAACTTTGAAACAATCTAGAGGAGGATCAAATAAAATTGTTATGTGTGAAAATATGAAAGCACCATGTTCCATTGTTTCATTACCAGCAGAGGAAAGGGTTCTTTACAGTAAGAGCAGTGAGGATGTGGAATTTATTGCTAGAAAAGGTTGTGATGGCAGGATAAATAGATGTATTTAAGAAAAGGTGAGGTAAAGGGTATCCAGGGTTACACCTGGTAAGTAAAATATTACCTTAGTCAGGAGGGAGATCTCATATATTAATCCAGATCAACTT
>JABWIB010002021.1:42878-62840 GCA_016617825.1 Platyplectrum ornatum | reverse complement strand
GAGGCATAGTAATGCTTACACTCTGCATAGGAGGGAGGCATAGTAATGCTTACACTCTGCATAGGAGGGCAGACAGCTTTACCACAACCACTAGGGAAGGAAATCAAGGGGGTGGGTCTCCTGATGTAATCAGGGCCCCCTGGAGATCACCCTCTGGGGGTGCTCATCTTGACAAGGAGCCTACACCCCTGACCCACTCAGCAGGGGGTGGATTTCTGCGGTGTGTTTGCGTGAGGTACGGACCAATAGGGTAGATTTCTGTGGTTATATATATTATTAAGTGGTTTCTTAAATACCAGTTTGAATAGTTACGACAGTTGTAATTCAATGTTCTATGATTAGCTCCGTGTAAGATTAGTTCTTGGAGTAGTGTAACGGTAAGTTAGATATAGGACTATCGTGTGTGTGCTTAGCCACGTGCCTCAGAGGACACCCGGCAGACGTCATGACTATTCAGGTGACCAACCTCTCCTCTACCTACTCTCTCTCTAAAGGCCCACACGTGTATATGTGGATTGTGGAGCATTTTAGCAGGATCGCCAGCATCTGTGGTTGGCAATCACTGCCAGGGTGTAGGTTCAGGTCCGTTGGCTACATTAACTGGGATCCCTCCAAGGAGGAGGTGCTGCGGCACTGACCTGCTACAGCAGGAGAGGCACGGACATCCTTCCCGCCTTTCTGTCTATCTTCCCTACCTCTCTCTCTGTTAGTCAATTCGAGCGGGGCATCAGCCTATATCAGTCATCAGGTAAGAGGTAGGTGGCGGCCTTACAATTTTACATACTGGAGAATATGAGCTTGAATCTGATTAGTTGCTATGGTCAACATCTCCACTTTTCACTCTCTCTGTTTAGTGAATTTAGGTTTTTGCGTATGATCTAGGCGTCTATTTTGTTTATGGAGCCCTTAAACTTTGAAAATAAATGTACAGGTTATCATCAATAAAAAGAACGCATTTGTGGAATCATTACAGTACCTGATTCTGGGAAACAATATTGTATGACCATTTCTGGTGCTCCCTTCATGAAAACCATATGTTCTTCACTACCTATAACCTGAGACACCACAGACATACGCTGGAGGCTTGAAGAAAATGGAAACTGCTGAAGGATGGTAACTCCTTCTACAGGAACCTAGAAGGGGATCAAGACCTTTGTTCATCACTGCTTACTGGCTTTCTACATTTTTATAAACATATATACATTTGATCTCATTATACTTACTGAAACGGAGTGAAGTTCTGGTTTTACAACAAGATATTTTGTGCTTGAAATCTCCAGATTATATTTTTCCTGACAGCTTTGCTCTATAGTCTATAATAGCAAGAATAGAATTTGGTAAGGTATTACACTTCTTCTGCATAAAAATGTGGCAAATGATCATCAATACCTTAAGACTTCTGACTTTTTTGCTTAAAAATAACAAGGTGCAGGAGTCTGGATTGTACGTTAGGACGGAAGCCTTGCTGTACAATTTACCTACCACCCTCCGCCACTAAAGGTAAATTCACATATGCCCTGTGACAACTACTTATTACTAGGTTATGCAATTTACGTAGTACTCGAATAATAGAATGCACAGGCGCACTCTATTCTGCAGCCAGTTTCCGAAAAAAATTGTGGAAAACAATGGATTGGATCTGCCCATAAATTTTCATAATCAAACAATCTAAAGCTAACTAATATAATTTTCAATTGGCCAGCAAAAGTCACTGCCCTATCTAAATAAAAACAAAACAAAAAAATCAACAAATATTTTATTCACATTATTTTTGTTATCAATTTCATCAATTCAGGTGGGTTGAGTTTAAAATCTCTTGTCAAGATCACAGTTTATTATTAATAGAAGTAATAGTAGTAGTAGTAATAATAATAATAATAATAATACTGCTACTACTACTAATAATAATGTTTGTGTGTGTTTTGAAACATCAACCAGTACATAGGAACTTGTATTATTTTCAGCTAATAAATAAAAGTACTGTAGTGAAAGTAAAACATTTAAATAAAAAACACTAACTTAAATGTTTATTTTGAAAACAAATTAACAAAAAAACAACAACCAAATGTTTCTACAGAAAAAGAAATTAGAATTCAGAATTGTGTGTGCACATTTCTAAAGAAAAAGAAATTAGAACATAGCATTATGTATGTATATTTCTAAAGATTATGTATTTCAGCCACTAGATGGCAGCATTACCCATTTTGTTCCTTCAAACATTTTCAGGTCCAAAGGATCACCTTGAATTCTCCCATCCAAAAATATTAATGAATGGCAGCAAGTCATTGCCCCTAAAAGTGGGCTCCAGGTTAAATCATTCCCATGTGTAAATAAAATAACATCTTGAAATCTAAATATAAGAAACAGGTATTAGTCAGGTTTCAAAAATTAGTTCTCAACAATGGGTCTATTTTAATAAGGCACAGTTATCCTGTGCTGCAGTTCCTGAATGTACAGTATGCCAATATATATTTACTACAACCTCTGCAGATTAATGAACTAAATTAATTAGATAATTCAGAGGACGTGATTAAATATGTGAGAATACAATGTACGGTATGCAGGGATTGCAAATGGAATACGCAGCAAACGGATCCCTTTAATGATACAAAGTAGTTATGTAATGCATCTCCTGACCTAACCTGATATGGGACAATATAGTAAGTGGTTTTTGTCATCTGGTCCTGCAAGTACACTAGTATGACCCATTTTCCTGTAAGCTTTTTTTTATTAGTGCAAAGTCAAATGTTTATATTTTAATCAAGAGAAAGTAAAGTCTCTAAAGGTTGGATATGACTATATAGAATATATGGTATTATTGCTATCATGGGTCTATACTTGTCTATTTTATCCCTTTGCAGCAAATTGTTCTTTGTATCAGAGTAATGGCGCTCTATTACAATTTATTTTTAATAGTATAATTATATTCACCTGTTTTCTCTGGATGGAACAACTCCCCATAAATCAAGGCCATCCTCAGTTAAAGTACCAGTCTAAGAGAAAGTAAAACACAGACATAACAAACGTTAGAATGTCATATCCCAAAAGCAAAACTTAATAGCTAATGATGTTGGTGTATGTATGTATGTATGTATGTATATTATGTGTTCAAATAGCACAACACATATAAATGCAAACTATGGGCTTTACTCCCCCTCCCTTGCCACTGTGTTTATTGCCCATTTCTCCTTCAGATGGGTCACAGCAATGGTGGTCGGATTTCAGGTCACTGGCCATTGTGCTGATGCAGAGGAAGATCTTATTTTTGGCAGATGCCACGTGTACAGGTGGATGCGTACAGATTAGAACTTATTGAGGTAGTGTTTATTCCTTTTGACTTTGCAGGTGCTGTGGACATTCTTTGGTGCCTGTTGTAGTTACCACTTCAGAAATACTAAATGTTAATTTGGTTAAGCTATAGATGGTCTATTAAGCGATAGGTGTAGGCAAGTGCGACCTTGCATGCTCTCCTGGAATTTCTGGGAGACTCACGAAATGTTGGGCAACTCTCCCAGTATCCCAGGAGAGTCTGCAAATTTCCTGGGACCAGGGCTGAGGCAGCAATTTGTATGTAAATCACTGCCCCAGCCCGGATCCTTATTATGAAAGCACGGGGCTTGATGACATCACACCCACCCATTCTTAGCAAATACACAGGTTTTGCTAGTAAGGGACATTCATTCTTAATTCTTACCTTATCAAAGCAAACCAAATTTATTCTCCCACACACATTGATTCTCTGAGGGCTAATGCAGAAGATTTTCTTTCTCTTGAGACGTTTCTGCGCATACAAGATGGCTGTTGTAACGGCAGCAGGGAGCATAGGAGGGATTGCAACTGTGATTGCAATCAAGGACTTGACAATGATGTCACGCACTGTCCCCTAGAATGCACAACATATATCATTATAATGTGACATAAAAAGATGTAGTAATTACCAAGCTTCACCTGGGCTTTATCGGTCATTGTATACGTTAATAGAGAAATGAATAAAATATTTAATTTATTCAAAATCTAAATGTATTTTTAAAAAATGTGATCTTGTGCTGACTAATTAACATTGAGAGGGTATTGCATAGTTTGAAAGTATAAATGAACACATTTAAAAAAAACTAAACCAAAAAAACCCCCAAACTTTTCTTGAGTTCATAAAGATATTTTATAAGGATTTTGTTAACGTACCCCTTTAAGAGAAAATATAATCACTGAATATATAAAACCAATGATAGCGATGACAACAAGGCACATCAGGAACCTAAAAGCATCTTGATAGAGTTTGAAGTTCATAGGCTTTGGATACAGAATTGACCGCACCATATCTCCTTTGGCTGTGTTGAACCCTAGAATGATTAAAACATTTACAAATACAAACTGGTAGAAACCAGTATAAACATGTAAGAGTAACTATTCATGTGTGATAGTTGTACATACTTACAAATAGTACTTTGGTCTTACTAGTTCATCTAATCTTATACATATAAAACTGTGTGCTCTCCCCCNCCCCCCGTACAATTATACACACACACACATATACACTGTTTTTTTGTACTGTATGAATAACTAGAAACATTGTTGTCACATACATATTATTTGTTCTCAGTAACTAGCCCTTGTCATTTGTACAGACGCAATCACTTAGAAGTTGATCAGATGTAAATCACAAACCAGTGTGTAGAACGACAGCAGTGACAGGAGCAGAGCCGGATGATGTGCTCTGAATGACTTCTGTTCCACAGAATAGTACATGTCTTTTGTAATCTTCCCCACTTTGGATTTTCCATGGAGTATCGTTGATCACATGATCAAGGGGTGTTTTTGTAACTGGGATACTTTCGCCTATTGGAAGAACATCAATCTATGTGTTATTTAAGTAATCATAAGACACAAGAAGCATTCAAAGGAGTTTTACGAGACATTATGACACCAAGGTATAAGTAGCCTCAAACTGAGTTTTCAATGCTCCTTGTCAACTGTACTAGAAGACCAATTCAGTGTTACAGCACGTTCTGAAATAAAGGCTTACAGTGAGGTTGGTATGGGCAACATTTACACTTTTTCATTCCCGTAGTATAGTAAATCTAGACCCATAACTTTATACAGACTCATAGTTTTACTTGGCCAACAGCTACGCTATATGTCTGATCACATTTAATTTAGTGCCCTTCATAATTTATTTTGCACAAAAAGTAAAAAAATGCTTATTTAGCAACATCACTTTGTCAGTACTATTAATAAAACACATAAAGGTTGGGTTACTGGGTGTGTAAATGCCAGTCGAACAACTGGTACATCCCAAATATATTATCTTAATATGAATCCCAACTGTCCACACCTGTACCAGTTTATCTTCCTATAAGGTCACATAAGGGCAGCCATAGCATACAGAATCATTAACACTTAAGCTGAAGACATACACTTATTGAGTTTACCTGTCAGCATGCCTTCATTCACAATGCAGCTGCCTCTAAGCAGGATACAGTCACAGGGAAGGAAAAACTTTTTCCCTGTGAGAACTATGAGATCTCCGGGGACCAAATGCCTGGATTCCATCTCCTCATTATCTAAAACCAATTATACATCATTTAAACAAAAGTACAGAAACATAGCTGCCTATTGCCTATTATAAATCATCAGAAAACATATAGATATGTTAGAACTTGTGGATGCAAAGGGAGAAATCCGCAATCTTGAGACAGATTATTCCCTCAAGTCAAATTCCGGCAAACAATTGACATACCGAATGAAGAGATCATTTTGTTATGATCATATACATTATGATTACTTTAAATCATTGTAACTGTTTCCTATTTAGTTCAGAAGGTAAACAGGTAAACACACTGTAGCTGTCAGCACAAATCTGTTGTATATAGTATATTATGTAGTGTTTTCCAAATACAACAATCATTATAAACCAGAACTGGGTAGTAACAGATTGACATATAAATGATATGCTTTATTTTAGTGTCCATTGTTAATAAGATTCCTGCACGTCCCCTTTTACTCATATAAAATCGTAGAATTTTTCTAATTCTTTCACAGTAAATGTATAAGTTGTCCTAAATTATTATCAGTGAAATGTCTATTGTAAGCATCATGAATAGCATTCATTGTTTGTAGTAATGGGCAGCGAGAGGGAGACAGGGATATTAGGTGTCACTTAATGCAAGATAATGAAATGTATAATCATTGTTGCATCTCTAATCTATAAAAAAGAGGAGTTTGGGATCAGATGTAATCTTATTAGCCTGCATTCCAGAACAAAATGAAAGTTAAATGTCTCTCTTTCATGTAAGTAATCATATGAGCTTAAATTTACTTATCAGGGAGATTGAAAAGTGCCAGGGAATTGAAAAGTGAGGATGTTTCCAATAGCAACCAATCAGATTCAATCTCTCAGTTTCATTTTACATATTGGAAAATGTGAGCTCAAATCTGATTGGTTGCTATGGGCAACATCCCCACATTTCAGTCTCACTGTATTCTCCCTGCTTATTAAATTCAGGCCCTGAAGTGTACAGTTCAAAATGTACAGTATTTAACTATACAGATAAATGTTTTGCTAGATACTGTTACTTACATATTACTGCTATTACTGCTTGTCCAATAATAGTTAATAATAATGTATGTGTTTTCCATATAGGGATAAAGGCCTAAATCTACTAAGCGGGGAGTTTGCCGGGGAATTGAAAAGTGGGGATGTTGCCCATAGCAACCAATCAGATTCGAGCTCACATTCCCCAGTATGTAAAATGAAACTGAGAGCTCGAATCTGATTGGTTGCTATGGGCAACATCCCCACTTTTCAATTCCCTGGCAAATTCCCTGCTTAGCGAATTTAGGCCAAAGTGTTTACCTAATTATCAATACACTTACCGCCATCACTGGTGTGTACAGTCACTACTGCACTGTTATTGGACTCCACAAGTGCATTAAGCTTCACAGATTGCTACATGTGAAACAAATACACAAGTACAATAAATGATTTCATTAAAAACCCAAGTCTAAAATAGATTATTAAGTAAATAAGTCTAGTACTGCTATTGTATTTAATTAAGCTTGTACTAACAACCAACCCGTCAAACCTGTTTTAATGCTAAGACCTTAAAGACTGTTAGTCCTTTTAACGTATTATATAAATGTTCCATCTATTGTACATTATCAATGCAGAAATGTAAACATTTAGATTTAGGATGAATACTGTCATACACCACTTTTGATGCCACCAAATAAAACATTTTAAAATATTTTTTTCATGTATTCATTTGGATGTACTTATAACAATCAGGGTCCACCTTACATTTTCTTATAGAAGCACACAGAAATTGGTATAAAAGCCTGGATGAGTACTCTTTAATAAAGAATTGTACTAGATAAGCAGCATAAGTTCAGCTGCATGGGATGCAACATGGGTTTGCTCAGGTCTACACTTACACCTAAAAAAGGTGTCATTGAAACTATGCTCCAATATCTCAATTGCAAATAGTGGAAAGAATATAATATTGGAACAAAATAGATTTCCTAGCAGGGGTGGCATCAGGTGTAATGCAGGAGACATGGAAACAAAGGTGAGAAGGAAAACAACTAAATGTTGGTATGCAATGTATGCAAGCTCAGAACTCAGTGGTCTGGATTTGGTCCTATGTCAACAGAATATAAAACAAATTTGCATTCTGAGGACCTGTCATTTGTTACCAAGCTGCACCAGAACCATTTTTGTTAACATAATTTTAGGTGTCTGCTAGGACTTTTTATACCCTATTCATACTGCCACGATTTTCAGGAAAATTACCGGGCTGCCTAAGATCCTGAGTTTTTGGTGTCAGTGTGACCGGTGTCACATTAAAATCCCAGGTATCTTTACTCAGCATTTGAACCCGGATACAAAGAGTCCGACCCGGGTCGCCTACAGTGTGAACAGGGTTTTTAGAAAGACAGAATAGGGAAAAAATAATACATACTAACACTGTGCACAGGGTGTTGCATACTGTTTCATACTGTTTTCAAAACCCACTGGTGCTCCTCTCTGAACCCTAAAGAGTCTTAAGACCTTTTCCCAGTTCTTCCTCAAATACTAGATAGGAGACATGGTGGCCTATTGTGGGTCTACCTGGGCAGGTGTAAATCTTCCATGAATGTTTGTTATCATTGCTAATTGAGTTTTATATTATACAGAGAAGCAGGGCTGGAAGTGGGGGTGTATACAGGAGTATGCGATATCGGCACTTCTCCCACTGATGTAATTGAAATACTACAAATCTCCATTGACTTCTGTTATATTCAGTGTTTCCATTGAAAGTGATGGAGTATTAGCTGTACATCCATATGCAGGAGTCAAAAAATGACTGCCGTGGTCGATTCAGAGTTGTGACTTTTTGTGGAAAACCACAACTTGAGTTGACCGTAATCATTTGCTTCAGTCTGTTTCAATCTTGCACTCAATGAAACAACTGATCATGTCCGATCAGTGCCCATTTGCTATTATTGGTGGCTAGTAATTGTTTCTGATGTTATTATTATTGAATAAATGAAACATACAATACCTGTCTGAGGTCATATACAGTCAGAATGATGGAAAGTATAGTAATTGCTATAATAACTATAGAATATTCAATGTATCCTTCTGCCAACCACAGGCTAAGACTGGCAGCTTGAAACAGATAAAATGGATTTAAAACCTGGTAAAAAAAAAAAACAACAGACAAAGGTGTTTAGTAATACAGAATGTCTCATATGGCCTATGCACTGACATGAAGCTGGATTTATCCCAAACGCATGCTAATATGCTTTGGTTCCATGCTGTCAGTAACTGTCAGAAAAGTTCCAACATTAACTGCTAGGTGGCATTACAATG
This sequence comes from Platyplectrum ornatum, assembly GCA_016617825.1. NCBI lineage: Eukaryota > Metazoa > Chordata > Amphibia > Anura > Limnodynastidae > Platyplectrum > Platyplectrum ornatum. The sequence continues at coordinate 53,989 of JABWIB010002021.1, read as the reverse complement.
CAACCAATAACCATTACACATCTGTACACAAAGTGTCACATCTGTATTTTATTTTTATATATTTCCCTTTACCTCTTTAAAGAGAAGTTTCCAAATAGGAACAATCTCAACTTCAATGGCATTTGGCCCACAAATGATTCTCCTGAAAAAAGAAAAAAAGAGAGTCATTAAAAGATTAGAGAAATGTGTCCACAAATCAATTTGGCCAAAACAGAGGGAGATGGAGAAAACTCTGCAAGACCTCAAAGCCACTGACAAGCAACATTTAGCATGTGCAAATGTCAATTATTCACTGGCACAACTGTACAAGGTATTTGTAACTTGTGTCAGATAATTGTTTGGAGGCCAAATGCTAAAATGAACCCATGCCTTTTACAGAAGTTATATTGTCGTTTCGAAAATCCATCTTGGCTATACATTATGTAATTGGTGTGAACACCTGATAATTGGATGATTGAACGTATAATTACTCTAGAAAAGAGCCAGCTGAATATGGATTTCAACAAACGACATTTGCTTCAATGCATTTTAACATTTGGGGGGTATTGCCTATGTGTGACATTCCTGCTGAATTTGTCTCATTGCTGGAAGTTATTATTGCAATAAAACTAGACACATCCAACCATTTTCCAGGAAAATGTCATTTTGCTTTTATTAAAATCTGAATTTGGTGTGGGGCTCTCTAAATTCCAAATCTCAGATTGGTCAAGTTTTATATAATTCAATCTCATCTATAAGTTATTTTGATAGATTTTTTTTTTCTTAAGGTTTTTGATCATTTTAATGTGTATTGGTGCCCANCAATTCCTTGGCAGTAATAAAAGGGAATGCTATCTCATCCGAAGTACTTTAATACTTTAAAGACTTTTATTTTTATATTTCAGAAACAATTATTCTATGTTTACCAGCTAGTGGTCACTGATGTGAGGATGAATGACATCAAAGAGCAGAAACATAAATGCATTAGAAGAGTAGGTTTGGAGTTATGACTGAGTAGCTTTGGGATTTTTATATTTAACTAAACTGAACTCAAATCTGATTGGTTGCTATGGGCAACATCCCCACTTTTAAATCTCACTGCAATCTCACCGCTTAGTAAATATCCCCTTTGGAATGCTCATGCATTAGAGCCAACAAGGTAAATAATTAGTACAAATATTACACAAGTAAGGGAAATATCTGTCACTAAAACACTGTCAGAAAAACATTTGGGTTATTGGTCAGTTAGTCAGTGATCTTTGCTCTCATTATTTCTTCTACAGACAAGACTAAGACAAAATGAAGCATGCATCAAAATCTTATGAACGTTTGCTTAAAATAACCAATACTATAGACTAAAGGTGGCCATCCACAGGGAGATGTTTAGACAAAATCCACGATTAGATTAGATTCCAGCCAAAAATCGCTACAAAACAAATAAAAAAAACGCTTTCCTGAATGATCAAAGACAATCATTAGTTTACCTTACAAAAAATGTTTACCCCGTAAAAAATTTTAAAAAATAGCTGTCGTGGCTGGGCACAGAGAGGATTCGGCGCCTCCTGTGCAGCTGAAAAGGACGTTCTATATGTGTGACACACCGTCACACATACAGAACGTCCACTCCGTCAATGCAGGAGGTACCAATGCATCGCAGAATCAGCTGGGCACCACTATGGTGCCAAGCCACGGCAGCTAAATTGTAAGTGTATTTTTATTTAATTGATTTCTATTTTTTTACAAGTGTTTTATTTTCTATGAGCACCATGAGAGCAATATCGTTCTCGTGGATGGCCCGAAGACAGGGTGTTTATCTGTGCCAAATTTCCATGAGAACGATATTCCAGGTTCAGATCAGGTTGCAGGTACTTAAGCAACAGTTGTTTGTAATACATGCTGAATGTTACTGAAATCACTTCTAGGCATTTAATCTACAGAACATGAAGTACCAAATCTTTTCATAATATTCTACTAGTAAAAACAATACCTTAATTTTTGTTCTTCCATTGTAAGGCCTGAACCAAACCTTAAGTGAAGCTGGGAACATGAATAGCCATCTTCCAGGGTCCTAAAAAGAGTAAAATAGAAACTCATAGAATCACTTGTAGAACTATCCAGTATGTTTAGCAGTTATATAAATAAAATAAATAGACATTGGACCAAACTCATGTTTGTAGATTCAATTGTAAGCGTGCTAGGAAATATGCTTTTTGAATTTTATCACGTCTCATGTTTCAAGAGTATGTATAAACAAATAAACAATATTGATATAGCAAATGGAAAAGAGCAATCCCAAAAGCCAAAAACAGGGTGCAAACTAACAATAAACATTCCTCCCAAATCAGCGGAACAGCCCCAATTTCAGGTGACTGCCCCCACTGTCTCATCGGCTATCCAGTGTATTTTGGTCAGTACTGGGCTAAGCCAGGTGGGGCACAATCACATTAGGAGAGGGGTTAGGGCTGGGCATGAGGCAGGATTGGGGTAAGACCGGTCTGGACTTATTTGTTGGGAGGTATGAATAAAACATTATTTTCCCTTCCTATAATTCAATATTTAGATGTGTTCCCACATACCCAGCCTTTTGGAAATTTTTCTCAGAGTGTAACCAGACATACTTGTTTTTTTGCACCCAAATACATTTCACCTGTTAACCCAAGGAGAACAATATTAGAAAACAGCTTNAATGAATCATTAACACAAACATTATTTATACTTATCACTTAGCACTCTTACTCTTACTATACTGAAATGAGACTATAAATAAAAAAAAAATTGGTATGATTTTAAGATGTCCCAAAATTGGCAGGACTTGGTGACGTATGCCCCTAGGCTGTTGGCCTCTTCTTTCTGCCATTCGAGATCTCCCGGATGTGGCTGCAACCCCATGTAAGAGCTTTCACTGTAAATCGAGAGGTTACATATAAGAGATGCTCAGCAGAATGAACAGCACTGATGGAAAGAGCATAAAGGAACACCAATAGGTTAAATGGGAAAAACCAAGACATGTTAATAGGATAGGCTTTTTATGGTTCCAAGAGCAGTGACTTCTTGGAATTTAACAACTGATTTATTATGTCAGACATATAATGCTGGAAGCTCACCAATACAGATTACCATCTATAATTACATACAAGTATTCAGGTTTCAGCTCACACAGAAATCTATCTAACAGTTGTGTCTGATTAAAAACAAAGATATATGTTCACAAAATTAGCACACACCTTTTCAAGTTATTGTTCAATTGACATCAACAATAAAAACTACCAGGTGGCTCATATATACAATTAGGCTAGGTATGACAGAGATTAAATCAATATTGTTATATCATGTTATGAAATGTGTTTGATTGTATGAAGTCTCCTTATGGATTAGCAAGTAATTATGTTATTTATTTTACATGTGGTATAGAACAGGAGTGGATCTCTAATCTTTCCAGAATAAATCAATAATACCTTTAAAACTGTTATGGTAACATTGGTTTGACAGTCATAGATCATGGAGGTTCTGCAAGTGATGATGATGCAGGGAACATCATTCCATACACCAGTAGATCCATCCCATGGGCCAGACCTGTCCCCCTGCCCACCTTAATTACTATGTAAATGAAGGAATTGGGGATGGATTTGGGGTCAATTGGGTGGATAGCTGTCACAGAGATGGTTTATCCACATGAATGACTTTTCCATACGACAGGGGAGTAACAAGGGAGTTCACCACTTCAGCCACTATGTACTCACTAGGTTTACGCACCACCTTGCACTTAAACAAGGACAGTGTTCAAAACCTATGTTAGAAGTCTCAATGTGGATTCCCCTATGAACAGTGGGTGTCGTCTTCCCCTGTCCACAGGGAAATCCGCAAAATACGGTTAGTGCATTAATATCTCTGCAAGTTGCCATGCTCTGCATCCAGGCCACTGGATTAGGTTTAGTAGCATTTATGTTATTGTATTTGAAATAAAGCTACAAACTTTTTTGTTTTTTACCATAGAAGCCAGGGAAGTAGGTGTGCGAGAATCTGGAGCGAGAACAAAGCCGGAAGACTCAACCAATATATTTATGTAGAATTTATCAGAAACAAAAAAAATACAAAAAAAATTGTGGAATGTGGAAATGTAGAAATATTTTTCATATTTTAACATTTATCCAGTGTCTTACAAAATTCAACAACTAAGAGATACTTTGATTCCTGTCTTTATGTATAGATAAGGATGTATCATAGTCTGCCAACTTTAAGAAGACTTCGCACTTTCAGCTATATAAAAACTGAATTTGTTTTCTTATATAAATGTCCTATATTGCAATAAATATGTAAAAGAAAGAAGGAATTACTTTCATATCCGGTGTAATGACTGATTTGTTAATAATGCAATTAGAATCGTCAATGAAGGAGTGGTCTGAAGTTCCATTCTGTGTTAATGATTGTAGCTCAGAAAGATGGGTCCACTTTATATATTTCATGGAATAGTGTTTAAATTCATCCTGTCAGCAGAAAAAAATAAACGCAGTATTAGCTTTTACTGTAGGTTTTGACACCAAGTATACAAAAGAAGCATCGCCTTCACATTTTTCATATTTTCATCCTCCTTTAATGTTTAGGGAGTTAGAAACTACGGAGCATTAACAATTATTTCATTTGTACAATGTTCTCAATATGGGACATGGGACTCAACCTCGGTTTAAGTAAATTTTATTAAATGTACTACCTATATTAATTTAGTATGGGATTAAGCATGGCAAAAACAAGTAAGGTGACAAATTATTAGCAAGGGTCAAATAGTAAACAAACAGCTCTCTGCAAATAGACCAAACAAAGAAACAGGACAACCTGGAGCTGTGAGCAAATACAACGAAACTGCACCTACCACACAAACATCAGATTCTAATTCTCCCTTTCCTGTTACATACTATGGGCAGCATTTTCNCTTTCCAATCCTGAAGTTTAGTACATCGGAATAGGGGCCAATCAACCCCCATATATGAAGAGGATGCCACCCACATAAGTGCAAGGGGTGCCTTCTATGTCAGGATGAATGAAAGTCATACAGATTCATCAGCATTGTGTCTGCCAGGGATCCTTAATAATTACACTGGCCAATATATTCCTCACAAACCTGTATGACTTCAGTTTGGCCTGTGTGCCGCCCTCCACCTTCTTCCTTAGGTGACCTTAGGTCACCTATCTACATCAACCCATTCATCAGAGAAAGAAAGGGTTCCCATCCAAAATAAAAGCAGTATAAAGAATTTAATGAAGATGGCACTCACATTATTTAGTAAATTAATAAAGAGCAAGACCAGGTTACTGACGTTTCAGTTGAATTCTAAACCCTTATGAAACATTGGTAACCAGGTCTTGCTCTTATTATTATACTAAATTTTGTGAGTACCATCATCATTGAGTTCATATATTATAAATACATATACAGTACCAGTCAGTTTGGAGAAATATAACTTATTTTCTACATTATATTAATACTGAAGACATCAAAACTATGAAAGNGCATATATGGAATTATGTTGTCTACAAAAAAGTGTTAAACAAATGAAAATATATTTTATATTTGCGATTCCTCAATGTAGCCCTATTCTTATGACAGCTTTGGTCCTCTCCTGGAATAGTTTTCCCACAGTCTTGAAGGAGTTTCCAGAGGTCCTGAGTACTTGTTTTTTCTTTTTTTCTGTGGTTCAACTCATCCCAAACCATCTCAAGATGTGATTGTGGAGGCCAGGTCATCTTACACAGGACATCACAACTCCTCCATGCTTTACAGTGGGAACCACATATGCAGAAATATTTCAACTGGTTTAATGTCCATTCCTTGTGTTTCTTGGCCCAAAAAATTATCTTCTTCATCTTCAATAGTGACTTCTTCAAAAAAATGTGACCATGAAGGCTTCCTTCATGCAGTCTCCTCCGAATGATGTTGAGATTTGTCCGCTACTTGAACTCTCTGAAGGCTTTATGTGGGATTTTAGGTGTGGTGCTGAGGTGCTGTTAAGAAGCAGTTTCTGAGGCTCTTATGGAGTAATGAACTTATTCTCTGCAGCAGAGGTAACTCTTGGGGGTCTATTTACTAAGCAGTGAGATTCTAGTGAGATTGGAAAGAGGGGATGTTGCCCAGAGCATCCAATCAGATTCAAGCTCTCAGTTTCATTCTACACATTGGAGAATGTGAACTCGAATCTGATTGGTTGCTATGGGCAACATCCCCACTTTTCAATCTCACCGCTTAGTAAATATACCCCCAGGTCTTCATTTCCTGGGGTGGTCCTCATAAGTGCACTTGAGGATACATTCAAAGCTCTAAACATTTTCAACAAAACTGATGTTAGCACAAGGCATGTAATTCCACAAATTGACTATTGATAAGGCGCACTTGTTAATTGAAAAATGTTCTTATGCCCCTGCCCTTGGGGCACACAGACAATGGAACCAAGGAATAGGTAGGTCGGTAAGCCAGGAGTGAAGGAAAGCACTAAATGGCTTAAACAATTCAGTTAGAAATTAATGTTCTTACCGTTGCTCTAAGCAATACAACATCAGCTTCATCCAGTGTACATGGGGAGCAGAAGGCCCAGACCTTCCATTCAGGTTTCCAATAGAAAAATAACCAGAGTAATCCAAGGGAAAATATATATCCTGCTATGCATAGTCCCTTCTGCCACCGAATTGTTCTGTACCCAAATATTTCCTGTTAAAAATAAATTATATAATATTAGTCACTCGCTGATCACAAAAACTAAAATCTTGCATTGACAGATTCAGTATAATGTTTCTCTTAGTGCTACAATATAAATACTAAACAAACTATATTATGCAGTTGGGTAAATTATTAAGGTGCAGGTAGTGCACTATGCAGTCTTCACTAACTTGTGCATAGTATATACTTAATATACTAGAATTAATCTTAAAATACATTTAAATAAGCAAATCAGTAGCAGAGATATAAGATGTAGTAACTTATGTGTAACATGGGTTGCAGATTTATAACCAGTAAACAACATACACCAAACAAAAAAAAACTAAATTGGAATGCTAATGATACATTGACAGAAATAGAATAAATAGTAGCATTTGTAAAAACATGTATTTCAATTAATTTGATTTTGACAATAATCCCTGCATGTATCTGGAGATGAGGGAAGGACATTTGAATAAAAAAGTAATTTTAAATGAATTATCAGTTGCTGACAAAGGACTTTAGTTTCCTTAAGGTTTGTATGGCCATGAGGAAGGATTCACCAAATCTGAGTTTTTCATGTAATTGTTTTAATCAATCCAGTTCCTGTCATTTCCTGGTGCAAACGCTATCCAACTCCCTGATGAAAAATTCCAGGAAAGTGAGTGTACATTGTAATGTCAGCTTATATTGACCCTTACCAAAACTTACAGTAACAGAAACCTGTACAAAATATATTAAACACATTAGAAGCAGTCAGAATTTACATTACATTTGTTATCTGTATATGTTTAAATGCACTGTCATATAATATATAGAACTTCAAATTCTCTACAAGGGATAACAATCTAATGTTAAATTGTGAGACACTGAATAATTAATTATCACTAAGAAACCATGACAGTAAAGAAAAATAAGCGTTTACCATCTCATTCTCCTCTTCTTCATTGAGCAGTACAGTGGAGGCATCCTGCTTGTGTTTCCCCATGATTGTGACAAACGTTACACCACACGCTGCACTGTAGTCTTGTCTTCACTTAAATGGCATTGAAAACACTCCCATGGTTTTGAAACTAACCAGAGCCACTTAATACACACCTTTTCACTGATGATTAAGAATTCGATCTGGTGTGATACTGTACTTAATTACATATTTGCGAAACAACTTTAAATAATGGCTCATTGTAATATTTGGCAATCTGTTAATTTGGCTTTTAGCAGGATGTCTTCTCGCTTGTTACATTTTTACGATGNTATAGTGCAGATTAATCATTCTAAATGTATTTAATAGATCTAGTGCAGCAGATATCTATGCTACTGAAACAGGTACCTAGANTTTAATACACAGAAGTGGCCACATGACCCCTCCTTCAATGTAATGTGAGCCAGAACTTATGCTGATATAATTTCAGTGCTGCCTCCCTTAACTTTGTCTTTGACTAATGCAGCGTACACACCTATGTAGTCATATCATCTCTCCTAACCCCCTGCTGAAACAATTATGACTCTTCACAAAGACTATATATATATAATAGTCATTGAATCATTACCTTCCCTTCTCATATCAGCTACAAATCAAAGACATGCTTCCAAAAAATCCTACATAAGTGCTTGCTGAAATCAATGAATGGGTTAATCCATGCAGGTGCATGAAAGGCTGGGATCATTCCCACACACTGCTATTAACTGCTAATCATATATTTGCAAAACTCATTTTTATGCATTTAATGTTACAGGTAAAATGACAAGTTAGTTACTGGTTAATAGATGTAAATTGAGGTGAGTTTTTTCTGTGTGGTTTATTCAAGTCTTTCAGGCACATGTGTGGATAAACTATAAACTGATTTAAGCATTCATAATTTTGTGCCATTTTTGGGGAAACATGTCTGCAATCACAAGCTGACAGGAGGTGATGGTCCACAGACCAGGGACCTGATTCAAAGCTTTGCATCCGCCTTCCAGCATGGTGGATGCACCACTGTGTGCTGATCTGTGCTATGTGCCGAACTGCGGCAAAGCATCAGGAATATGGAACATATTAAATGAGAAATAGGTAGTTCCTCGCCCCTTTTCTCATTTAAATATATGGTTTTTGCAGGTGACCGGATGTAACTAACAGCAGGGAACAGAGCAGAGAGACAGCGAGGTAATAGAGCAGACCCACTGGTGGACAGTGGAAAGTGGCAGCAGCAGGTATACTGGAGGTGGCAGTGGAGGTCACGGTATTTCAGGAAATCCACAGTTTAACCTTTACCATGCACAACTGCAGATTAGGCTTACTTATGCAGGAGGTTTGTGTACGTAATGTACACAGGTCTGGATCTAGTACAATGTACACTGGAGCTAGTACAATGTTTTATTGAACTTTTTCATTAGAATATACAATGTTTCCATTTTAATAAACTCTGCCACCAAGAACATCTGANAAAAATAAAATAATACAGATTTTACAACCAATAACAATAGCGACAGATTAATCACTTCTTAATAGTCACCCTACTTGCGTCAGACATTTGTTGAAAGAGTCTATTACATGTAATGCAAATACTAAAGCTATGTAATGCTATTTGACATTCAAACATTTCCTCACCTGAACAGCAGAGAAGCTGGGAAATGAACCAGGAATTTGGCAGAAAAACAAAAAAATTTTGTTTTTATTCTCTTCTGAGATCACTGAATGCAAAGTATTATATCGGAGGAAAGAGGCGAACACTGAATGGGGAGGGACACTAGGACTACTACTTCACTACTACAATGTATCACTACCAAGAACTACAGAGTTGTTTTCATGTGTGATAAGGATTTTTGTTTACTACTGGAATATGTATCATGCAACAGAACTATAAAGATCTGACTGTCTTAAATACAGCCTGATTTATCTTAGCTTGTTCACATTTAACCAGCTGAAACACTGGAACCAGAGTGACTTCTTTCCCTATTGATACTTACATCTCGATTGTGGATGTCCTGCACTGNGGTTCTGGTAAGCATGTGTCTGGTAACGTGGTTTTCCACATTTTTGAATCAGTATCTGGTGTTCTGCGACACTGGACAGGTCAGACTCGGGAATAGTCTTGCTTCATTCCTTGGTTTTGTAATAGCGGTATAGTTATGGCCATTGATATAAAAAAAATTTATGTTTTTTTTTATGCTGTAAAGCCAAGCATAAAAAAACTCAATTTAAAGGATTTATTACCAATGTCCATTGTAGCAGCAGCATGCAATACTACCCNAGCATTTCACTAGAAACTTGTTTTCCAGACATGACAATAATGAAGTATCATGTATCATTTTTTCTAGGCTAGAAATAAATGCTACAAAAGGGCTGCAATCAAGTCAGGTGTTAAGCTGGCCATACACTATGATAAGATAAATTGTTCCAATCTAAAGATTTTTCAAGAGTGGGTATAACCATGATGAACTGTAGGGGAGGTAAAATGAATGTTAGTGTTTGCATGCAGTGAGAATACTTTATTTTACCATTTTGCACACAGATACTGACGAGTGTTACTGTTACATTGTTATTAGACTTGTGCTAGGAAACATCATCTCTCACCTGTAATAATGATGGCAAATAATTAAACTTACCTCCCCTGAAATTCAACATGGTTTTGCCCTCTCTTGAAAAATCTTTCGATTAGAACAATTTATCTTATAGTGTATGGCCANCTTAACACAAGTTTTTTGCTGTGACCTGTTTAAATTCTGAAATGTGTTGTAATTAATTGAGTCATGAAGGTATGTACAGAAACTAGTGATGCTCCCATTTCTGTGTGTACAGTGCCACTTGGCAAGAAGTGCTCTTACAAGTAAATTCATTCCTTTTTCANTNACATGACCAAAATGCAATCGTATGAAAATGTCTTTCTCAATCTTCAAAACCTCCTGAAAATAATGTACATGTAGAGGCCCAATTTAAAATTTATAGTAAAGCAAATAAACTAAATAAAAGAAACAAACATATAATTTGTTAGTATTAGCTTGTGTTACTTATTTTACACTAAGATGGCATTATTCCTGTTCACAGATTTCGAGGAAATTTTTGTGTAGTTAGATCAGAAAAAATTTGGTGATCTGCCCATGCATTTGAATGACCTGACAGGAAGGTAATTCACTTGATCAAGACCTAATTGAGCAACAATCAGAATAAAAACACAGACAACTGATATGGAATTAAAAATTGGGTCATACGTTTACTGGAGCTTAAACTATAATTGAGAGACTATATATTTGAGATGTGGTCATAGAAGGAAGTGATGTCAGTATCAGGAAACTTAAAGGACAACATAAGCGCCCCACCCCTTCCCAACCTCCACATCAAATCCCCAGGCTCCACCACTTCAAGTGCACACCTAGGCGACCAAGGACTGCACCATACGACATATGACCTGGGGGGGAATTCACTAACTGACGATTTTTGCTGAGATTTCATATCGTCAGCGTTCGT
>JABWIB010002021.1:12538-24657 GCA_016617825.1 Platyplectrum ornatum | reverse complement strand
ATTATTATTATTATTATTATTATTATTATTATTCAAGGACAATCGCTCCACCACCCAAGGACAAAATGCCCCCCAATGTCAACTGCATTTATTACAAATCTGTATTTTCAGAAATTATTGAACAACCTGAGACTATAAATTTAGAATATAATATCTTACATTAATATGAAATACAAAATAGCTTTTTTACTACTGCGCCTAACTTACTTTTGGAAGCAAACTCTGAAAATGCTGTTGGACAACCTGATACGTCTGCCCGGTCATGGCAAAATGATAATCGCCTTGAGCTTCTTCTAAAACTGTTCGACCTTCAACATCAATATTTACTGACACCTGCAATATACAAGGTGAATATAGAATTATACTGGTCCTATAGACTAGCAACTATAAGTCATTTTAATAGGAAACAAATGCATCAAAAAACATACTCGACATTATATAACTATAAAATACAAATTTGTCTTCATACTTAATAAAGAAGGATCTTACTTCCGTGTCATGTAAACTTTGTTCCGTTTCTTCAACCGTGTGCCATGAAATTTTTGCAGATTTTATTCCTGTTGGTTCTTCAGCTTCTACTAGAATAATTTTGCTGTTTTCCGGTACTAAGTTTGATTCTCTAGCTACTGTTATGGCTGTTTGTAAGTTATCTCCTGTGGAACAAATAATATTATATCTTAACCTTGGTAAGAGACTCACAGTAAACTGTAGACCATATATCAGTTCTAAAATGTAATTTTTGCAATAGAGATTAATTAAATTTAAATGAAATTATGAAACAAAATTTAAAGGATAATGATTTTTTTTAAATATATAGTTTTGCCATTTTTATTTCTTGATTTGTGCTAAAATATAAATCATGCATTCCTAGACTTTATCTGTTTGTAGTGTGTATGTTCTCCAATGTCTGTGTGGGTTTCTTCCTATACACCAAAAAATGTGCTGGTAAATGAATTGGCAGCTGACAAAATTGATGTGTGTTTGTGAATTAGGGTATCAAATGGGGTTTGGTACGGATGTGAACTCCAGCAGGAGAAAAGTTACTTTACATTGGAAATGTATAAGTGATGGTATGGACATTTAGAAGTGGCGGTATGGAAACACAGGATATAATAGAAGTCAATGGAGATTTGTAGCTTTTTACATCAGTGAGAGAAGTGCCGGTAGGCATACCACCATGTACCCCCCCCCCCCACTTCGAGCCCTGGGGCAGATATCGAAAAATGAGAGACCCTTACATTGCCTTACTTAATACAAAAAATACAAAATGTAAGCAGTTCTATCTGTCATCAGGGTCTCTAAAATACAGGCATGCTAAGATGCTTTTGCACCATGCTGGAATTACAACTCTGAAAGTTGCAATTCCAACAGTAACAACTAGGTGGCGTATCAGTGCAGAAGATAACCATTGTCAATGTCTGGCAGCAAAACATTGTTGCAGCATTTTGACTCATTTCCCGAAATACATGTGGCTAATCAAACCATGCATGTATTTTTGAAGTGTTATAAAGTGTCAAAACTGTATTGTTGTTATTGTCACTGCCTAGAATTTGTTATATGTGCATATGTAAGTCAGAATGTAATGCAACAACGTTGTACCTTATATCTCCTAACTCAGCATTGCTCTCCTGAAAAGCCAACTATTTTTATTTAGCAAATGATGGTTTTGTGAATATTTGATGTTAAAAGGTCTAACGGTTACCTGTGATCATAACAGTCCTGATGTTGGCTGCACTCAGCTCTTGCAGAACAGGTTTTGTCTCTGGTTTCATTCTGTTTTCCAGTATAAGCAAACCAAGGAATTCAAGGTCTGATTCTACATCCTCCCTTAAAACATAAATATAGCAATTTAATTAGTAGTTTGTCAGGGTATTTGATAGATTTTTGTTTTTTAGAGTCAGATCAGCAAGTAAATAAGATCATCATCATAATCTTATCATTATCATCATTATCATAACAACCTGTCCCTTTAAGCATTCTGGCACTTGTAAAAACATTGGCATGCATAACAGGTAACACCATCATATTAACTTGTGCAAAATCCCCTACACTTGCCCAACACTACTACCCTTCCCTAACTACATTAAACTTTACTCAAACTATTATATAGTAAAAGCTATTTTTATTAATGTTCCTGTCTTCTACCCTGCACGGCTGTAGTGAAAAACGTGAATGACAGATGATGTTATAGTAAAAGCATGATGTCATTTCATACAGCCACANAAGGTAAAAGACAGGACCATGCTGGACACATACTGCACTTCAGTTTCTTTTCTCATTAATAAATATACCTTTTACTATATAAAAGTTTGATAGTATTGCATGTTTTTGACCCATATAGCCTCACACACTCTGCTGTTTATTCTGTGATTTTCCTGGTGTGTTTTCAGCGATTCTACAACTCAGTGGAGAGTAAATAAGAAGAGTGGTTTTTCTTCTTAAGTTTAAGTTCAAGTTTAAAATTGCGTCCCATTTACAAAAAAAAGGCAAAATTGGTGATTTGCCAAATCGATAAAAAACAATTGCCAGATAAGGGGTGATTTTAGTAAAAGTAAATTTAGTTTAAGTGTGGTTTCAGTTCCATCGTTATAAAATTAGCAAAATTTTTTTGAAATGGAAACAATGNTTTTTAAATGTAATAGGAAACAGTACACAGTAATACATTACCATTTGATGCATATAATATAAATNATTTAAAATAATTTGTTTTCCATCAAACTTGAAACATAGTGATGTCTGGTATACAGTACCTAATAAAGCTGGTATCTCTTGAAACCTTGTGACCATCTAGAGATTTATAGGCCAGACCAATAACACGAAAACCTTTCATGGTATAAAACTGAAGCTCTTGTGAAAAGGCTTTTGGAACTAAATAAAAAAGAAAGTAATACTTTCATTTTACTGGGTAGTATATATGGAAAATAATATACTTTTTGATAAAATAAAAAAATTAATCTTACCAGTTTCCTCTTTGCAAAATTTAATGACCATCTCTGGTGCGCCTTTCATGTACATAACGTATTTATCCTGACCAATCTCTTCAGTGATGACTGACATGCGCTGTAAACTGGAAGAAAATGGGAACTGGTGGACAAGGGCAATTCCTTCATCTGGACCCTAGATGGTTGAAATAATTGGTAAATGATGATCAGCTGTTACAGTATACAGTTAGTGTTTTATAAGTTCTAGATCTGCATAGTAATGCAAGTAAATTATGACCTCATAGCTCAACCAATATGTGTGATAAGTATAGACAATTGTACTTTATTCAGTTACAAAATAGAGCTAAATGAGATAAAACGTACAATTTGACATCCTTCTCCTGGTTTCACAATCAAGTTGGATGAAGAAATTTCATTATTTTCTGAAACAGACTGTTTGAGTTCCTAAAGACAAAAAAAACTCAATTTACATACAGATAAAAAACATCAGAAAGTTAGAAAGGAGAGCAAGGTCCAAAAAAGACAGAGTGGAGATAAATGCCAAACTGTAGCTTAGATCTCCTCTCAACAGGAGTTTAGATTAGCCAATAGGTTAGGAACAGGTTAGGAACAGGGGTGGGTGTAATATGCGGCNCGGTGCTTTTTGTATCTGGAACACTTGGTTGTAATTGGACCATTTTTAGGCCATAGAACATTTTAACATGTTTTTGATTTTCAGATAGGGCACAGGGCAGTGGTGGTAATGGTGGTGAGACTTNAAGAAAAGTGTATGTGAAAGCAGTCACAGGGTAGGCAGCAAAAGTGTATCAAGCTAAATTAGTAGCCAGATCTCCTTGTGGCTGGGTCCTGGTTTGCCTCCTCCATTGTGAATGGGTTGTGTTCAAAGGTGTTTGATGATCTCCATTTAGCGGCTATGTTNTCTGGCGGTAATGTGGGTCTGACGTGGGACTTGGTGCAATGTGGGAAGAAAGATGGTATGTGGAAATGGTCACAGGACATGCACCAATTTGTATTTAACTAAATTGGAACCAGACATCGATAAGGCTGGGTCCAAGTTTACCACTCCCATTGTGAGGGAGTGTGCCATGGTTTATTGGTGCTTTTCTATTTGACCTGATGATCACCTTGGGCGCTGGACAAAATAGCCAGTTGTTTATTATACACCATTTAATAATTTTAATAAAGCCTTACCCAGTGTGTAGCTTCAAACATCTTCAAATCCAATGGATCTCCTTGCAAAGTTCCATCAATAGCAACTAATGAGTGGCAACTTGTCAGAGCTCCAAATAATGGTCCCCATGGCAAAGCATTGCCCGATGTAAAGTTGTGTACCTTTTGGAAACTAACAGGAAGAGAGTATAAACTAACAGAACAAAATGGACAAGAATCAAAGCTACCAAACTGTATATGATATCAATCTATGCTATATGTTATTGCCTAATTAACATGTAATAATGTCCTGCAAGTTCTGGTTGTTGGACATGTGATGTTTAATTTTTTTAAATCTACTAGTCAGAAATTTGAAATAAAAATGTAAAATGTCTGTGTAAAACAGATTGTTTTAAAGAATGTGTACTATGTTTAAATATATCACAATGAAAATACAGTTTTAAGTTAATAATACGATTTAGAGAATATGTGAAATTTACCAGTTTCCTTGGGAGGGTAGCACACCCCATAGGTCTAATCCATCTTCTGTTAGTGTACCAGTCTGGAATGAAAAGTATGACATGTCTCATAGTTCTGGTGAAAATGAATATACTAGAAGTAGATATTCTGTTTAGATGTTGGTGGAATCCTTACCTTGTCAAAACAGATAATGTTCAGACGACCACATACATTTATTCTTTGAGGACTGANGCAGAAAATTCCATTCTTTTTAAGCCTGCGTTGAGCATACATTATACCTGTAGATAAGGCAGCTGAGAGTGCTGGAGGAACAGCAGTAGTGATAATAATCAAAGCCTTTATCAATACTTCAGTTGGAGACTCCTAAAAGTTAAACACACAAATATATATTTATNAGAGAACTAAATGAAGTGTTAGGATTGAGATGCCTCTGTACTGTATTTTTCTAGACATCATTAATGAGTTTAGGGTGAAAGCTACAACAGTCCCCTTTCTCTTTTCGGCCACATTGTTACAGTGAAGGAAATATATTTGACTATTGATGTATAAGCCAATACAATGTAAAATTTATAGTAAAGAAATTCATAGTCATACAGAGTGAGGGTTTTGTACTACAATGAAATATATATGTTAAAGAATACATATTCAGTTTGTATTTATCTTACCCCTTGCNTGACAAAAACAGCCACAGTGTAGATAGTTCCAATTATAGCAACAGTTGCTAGAACCATCAGAAATCTAAATGCATCTCTGTATAGTTTAAAGTTCATCGGTTTCGGGTACAAGATGGATCTAACTAGATCACCTTTTGCAGTATTAAATCCTAAAGCCACAGAACAAAAACATAGTTATTTTATTTCTCCANACATCACAAACTTTAAATATTCTAAGAAATGGACATGTGCATAGATGTCTATGCTTGTGTGCATTCTCACCAATGTGTCAGAATAATGGACATTCATTGATATATGTAAATAGTATAAAACCCTAATACACCTCTAACATAGTTTTTATTGTTAAGTTTTCACTATGTCTGCCCTGACAGTGCCAATCTAATATCTACTTCACACATGTATGTATACAACAGGTCACTAAACTGCTACGCTGACAGAAATGTTCATTACTTTAATTGTAGACATTTTATAAATATAAACGAATAAACATATGTATAGAAACATAGAAAGTGGTGGCAGATAAGAGACACATGGCTCATCCAGTCTGCCCCGTTTTGTATTTAAAACAGTATGCTCTACTGACCAGTTCTTAGGACAATTGCTTTCACATGCCCTTGACTTGCTGATTTTGTTTGGATGACTTCTGTTCCACAAAACANGACGTGTCTTTTAAAGTCCTCTCCACTGTGGATCTTCCAAGGCATGCTATGATCAATATGTGGTAGTGGAGTCTTAGACACTGGAATACTTTCACCTGTTAATAACATTAACATTATACCTGATACAGTTGTAAATAGTACATTAAATTCCACATTCTACATAAAAATACTGTTTTTATTCTTAAAGTTAATTGTCCTCCACCTCTAGGTACATACCCTACATAGGAAAAACATGCCAGTCCTAAGGTGCTTGCAACCGTACTTCTAGATGCCTATATAAATATGTTGGGTGGCGTAGTGACACAATGTTCACAAGCATTTAATNCAATTTAATGGTTGTGGAGTGTCAGCCCTTTGGACCTGTAGCTGGTACAACTGTTTTGTGCACACCAGTACTGTACAATTATTTGTCTACACCCCTTCTTTCCCCAAAAAAACATTTCTACAGATGCAAGCGGTCGTGGGTTTGTATAACACACTATTAAATGTATTATTAATAATAATAAAGATCATTTATAATGTGCTGTGCAATTTCATTAGCGCNGTACAATTGGGAGAATTGCATAGTGATTACNTANCGGTGGGGAATAATGTGAACTGGTGCGACATGTTGAATGACATGGAGTGAATGTCAACATAGTTGACAGGAGGGTATGTGTCCCTTACATGCTAAAGGAGAGGGGGACAATACAGAAGAACAGAACGGAGGGGAGTTATACAATTATAACATATTTTAAGACTTCAATTTATTTAAGCTAATAAACTGATTCCANATGTTATATGGATGAAGCACCTTATTGAGTATTGTGCTCTATATACCTGTAAGCATGCTTTCATTCACAATACATCCCCCAGTAAGGAGAATGGCATCACACGGAAGAAACAATCTCTTTCCTGTAAGGACAATTACGTCACCTGGCACCAAATAGCGAGATTCTACCTCTTTGCATTCTGCAAGAAAGGTAAAAAATACATCACATAGAATGACCCGTCTGTTAGGCCACTTTATCACTCAGCTCTCATCTGTCTTCCCTGCAGCTCAACATACTTTTNCATTGTTACTTACTCTCAAACTCTGGATCAGTCCCTGATGTACAATTTACTGAGTTTGTGAGAAATACACTTGAAATTGATCTTAATGTATATACAAGATTATTTTGTATTTAAAGTATTTATTAAATGTTTGACACTGAATTTAGATGTGGTTCCTATTTAAAATAATCTAAATCTTTCTTTACAATAAAAGGACATAAACAAGTAATAAGAATGAAGCATACCTCTGTTTTTCTGTAGTATGGTCACCTTGACACTGTTGTTAGACTCCACCAGATTATGAAGCTTGACAGATTCCTTTAGATAAATGATATCATCTAATTAATAATGATCCCTAACTGTAAATACTATTTAACATAGGAAAAACAGGTTGGTAAATAATTGGTCAGATTGGTGGGGGTTCTTGCATTGCCCCCTGATTTGTCCACTGTAATCAGGACAGTCGGGAGGTATGTACATTATAGACATTGGGTTGGATATTCATTGTGGCATTGTTAGAATGAATGATATCTGGATCCAGGCTTGCTCACACAATGCACTTCTATTACAGATCTGAATAATCCTGACACAGATTTTTATAATGGAAGTGTTTNGGATGCATGATATAACAGAACTGGTTGATTGGGCACTTACCTTTCTNAGGTCATGTACTGTAAAAATGATGGAAACCACAGTCATTATAATAACAGCAATGGAATATTCAATGAATCCTACAGCCAACCACAATGCTAGACTGCAAGCCTCAAATGCATAGAAGGGATTTAAGACCTATCAGACAGAAGAAAGAATTACATAGATACATGTTATTGACATGTTGGTAAATGATTAATTACTTAACCTATTTTAAGTATTTTTTTGTTCACTCTTTTATTTAAGACATAATATAATAATATGGACTAATGATGATAATTATTTGAATGTCANTTAGCTCTGACTTAAAGTGTACTGATGCTTATGAATAGTGACTTAATATTATGTACTATTAATTATATGGTAAATACATTATAGGCAAAGAATATGAATTGGAGAATCTCTGACATAAGATCNTCTGTTCAAATATTTATGCTACCATTAAGAAATTACCTCTTTAAACAATAACTTCCAGATTGGCTCAATATCAACTTCAATGCAGTTTAGTCCACAAATAGACCTTCTGAATNGAAAACACAAGAAGGCACATTGTCACATTTAACTATGTCAGCTAAGAAAATGTAATATTAAATATCTACATAGTTGAAAACTCTTTAGAAAAATGAGACCTACTAAATAAAATGTGCATGAACAACTTCATACGTAGTTGTTGGCATACATAGTAATGATTGTAGCACTTTTATTATACTGTTCATGATAATAGTTATGGAGTGGGCAAAATGGAGAAACTCCAGCCAGGAGTTGGAGGGTCTGATCCAGAGTTGTGCTTACACCTTTTTTCAGGTGCCAGTCAAAGCAAAGTAATGTTACAATGTGAGGGGTGCAAATTAAATTGTTTATATATATATATATATATATATATATATATATATGTATACACATATATATATATTTATATATTAAACGTACTGACACAAAGAAAAGATATAGGGAGCTAAATGTGTACCTGATGTTTTGTTCTTCATTTGTTAATCCAGAAGCAAATTTTGAGTGAATGTCATAACATGTAAGGTTGTCCTCAAGTACCCTACAAGAAAAGCCCCATTATTTATTATGAGTGTACATACTGTGTATAAATTAAAATTAACATAAACAAGTGGCCTTTGTGGTTCATAATAATCTGATCTTACCCTGATCTACGAAATTGTTGCTCTTCTTGGTCCCAAACNTAAGTAATTTTTTGTACTCTTATAAGTTTAACCTAATGATAACAATAAAGAAAAAATAGCTGTTAATACTNTGTTTTATGTGTTTACATTAAAATGTCTAAAATGACAGATTAGCAATAAACAAAATTAAGAACAGTTTAGCGTCTAGCTTTTGCAAAAAAAAAAATCCAGTTTCTCCCTAAATAATACAATGGATGGTGGCTATGTATTATGTTTATGAATATGCACTACATAACACTAAATAATACAATGGATGGTGGCTTCATTATTTCTTTTTTTTCTAACACAGAGGAGTTAATTTGTAATGGGACATTGCTCAATGAAGAAATGACAGAAATCCTTTAGACAAACAAAAGAATTCCCCAGAACCCTGCACTCACCCAACTAATCTAAACTAATCTAATCTTTATAGTTTAGAAGTACTGTATAAGGCTATAACCTGCTAGAGAAATGCTTCTGGTTGTGAATACAAGTACTGGTATTTCAACACCAATGTCAGATTAGCATTGTAGTTTCTTCTAAATGGTTAGATCTGATGCAACATATTTTATTAATTCAGCCTTTGTCTCAATAACACGATTTCTCCCGTTTTATTAATTAGTTCAGCATTGCAATTAACAATATGGCACGTCGCAAAACTGTAAGGGTGGAACTGTGTATTTCATTTGTTTGTCCACATTGCACAAAAGATAAAGCAGGTAAAGTATATAAAACATGTGAGTATATTACACACGGTTGTTGATGCTGCATGGTTTGATTGAAATGAAATGAGAACAATATTTTGTATATAATATGTATTAAATACATTTTTTATATTAATGCATTATTACATTAGTTAGTGAAGTGAAAAAGTGAAAAAGAAAAATTTAGAATTTAATTGATACATATTTACGCAAAAAGTTACCTAAAGTTACCTAGTTACCAAATAGTAATTTACCTATAACGCCTCCGGGTTTCATCATCAGCCTGTTACATATACTACTACAACTACTAACTACTACAACTACTACTAATACGGTCAAACATAAGCAAAATATGGTCTCACCAGTTACACTATTACCTTAAGATCTGTCTTTTGAATGGCCTTGCTAATGATTGATTTGCCATCTGCAATAACTGGCTGTGAAGATGTTGTTTTCATGGATATATTCAAGTCCTGTAATTGAATCCATGTCACATTTTTCCTGAAATATTGTTCAAATTCATCCTGAAAAATAAATGTTCAAACATTTTGCAAATTGTTTTAGAATTAAGAGATTATGCCAATTCATGTTACATAGCACACGGACGTTTTTACCATAACAGATAAAAAGATTGTTTATTTAGACTTACTGTAGTTTTGAGCAATATTGTGTCCGCTTCTTGCAAGCTGCAGGGTATACAGTGTGCCCATACATGCCATTCAGGCTTCCAGTAAAAGAGAAGCCACAAGAAGCCACATGAAAATATATATCCAAGGAGACAGGCGGCTCTTTTGCAGAATTCTTCCTTGTAGCCAAAAGTTTCCTAAAGGAATATAAAACAGACCATAATAATATCAGATATTATGTTTTAATATTCACAAATTCTATCATTTCCTGGGTATATTTAAGTAGTGTAGAAGCTGTGACTCACAACTTACCATGTGAGTGTCACAACCATGGCCCAATTACAGTATATTACAGGTCAGCTTACGAATAGCTAGTTAAAGTGATATAGCTATGATGTGAGAAGACCAGGTACCAGTCATTTAAAAACAGAGATCTTGTATCTGACAGTTTGCCCCTTCTAGAAAGGATTACTAGTTAAGGCTCTTTTTTCCTGTTCTCAGGTCAGATCAGATCAAACACAAGTTTTCCCTTTAATCTTCCATACACCTAACAAAGTCTATGGAGACAATCCACAAACAAATACAGGTTATTCTGAATTATGAATGGTGCAAAATCAGGAAATATAATCAATAGTCTGTTAGTTCATTTTTTTTAGAAGTAGTCCATAAGTGTTCGCCATCATTGTGGTTATTATTTCCAGCCCACTATTGAATCATTTAGCTGGCATTACAAAAGTNCAAAAACAATGTTGAAATACAAAATGATCATTCAAAAAACTTTTTTAAATCCAGTGTACAAGAGAATACATTTACCTGATTTTTTTTATAACATACAAATAGACACAACTCTTTTCTTAACATTTATGCACACACAAATACACATCTGACATGTAAATAAAATAAATAAAAAGATNATTTCAGCCAAAATCATTCCTATCTTTCAGAAAAGTTTTAGAAACTGAATTAAAATACAACACACTACCTCGTTACAATTGTGTTGACCCATAAGAACTTTTACACCTGGATGTAACAAACTATACACAGNAGCACATGAGCAATAGGCCTTAAAGTAATAGTCTCACCATTTCATTTTCTTCTCCTTGATTGAGAAAGGCATGATGCTTTTTATCAACATTTCTCTCCATCAACAAAGGGATTTTTCACAAGGTTTACGCCTAACAAGTTCACAGCAGGTAACTGTTCTGTAACTGGTATACAAATCGGTTATGTACTGGATGCACCTTTCATTTATAATCAGGTTTATGTAGCCTTTGTACGAACAACACACCCCTTTCATTAAGCTGAGATGCTTACGGTGGACCGATTGCTTCACAGTTTTGAAATTTGTGAATTGATATATTGAAATTGCATCCTTGCCGGATATTTCCTTATTTGTTTAACACATCTTGCTGTCATCTGGTTTGGTCAAGGATGTAATAAAAAAAGTTCCCTACAGTATTCAGGTCTTGGACCACTGTTTCAGCATGCATTATCATGTCAGCACAGCAATGTCTAAGCACTGTGCATGTGCTGTACAGGAGTAAGCTAAAATAGAGTATAGACAGGCATGTGTATGATACTGTGTGCTCAGAGCTATTTTAAAGAGATTATCCATCATATTATGAAAACAGTTAAATCCAGTGCTAAAGACAGTTAACAAACACCAATCAGTTAAAAAGAAGTTTTTTTATTGATATGTACATTTTTTTATATAATGTATGTTTAATAATGTTAATAAAATTTCATTTTAATTGCAAAAACTACAACTTAAATAATGAGAAAACATAGCTGTTCCAAAATAATTAGGACATTGGAACTGCCATATTTTTTGGAATAAGGGCAAAGCTGGGACAAGGANAGACCTGGGCTATATCATTTTGAAGAAAAGGGTGAACGTGAAAACAGAAAAGATGAGTTATTAATCGAATAAAAAAAGCCATGCTATTTTTTTATTCTCCTTGTAAAAGNATATTATGCCTCCATGCAAAATAATTAAGATTCATTTGCATCCCTCACATTGCACTATGGTTTTG
>JABWIB010002020.1:43703-54606 GCA_016617825.1 Platyplectrum ornatum | reverse complement strand
TTTTCTCTTATACATGTACTATGACAATTATCCCCTGAGGAGCTCTTGACAAGAGCAGAAACAGGAGCATGTTCATTGTTGGGTAAAATATAAAATTTGTCTGGAAAACTTGTATGGTATAGAGAAATTATTTTGGATAGTTTAGGGACAGAGGAGATATCTTAGGGATTCCTGTTCCAGGTCAGGGTCGCCCTTTTCGGGGCGATTACTCTGCTTTTGAGGTAGGATACAGAATAGGGATCTATTAGATTTAAGGGTCAAATTAGGGTAAGATTATAATATATACCCTCCCTTCCCGTTTATATCCTACTACATTGCATGTCTTTATTGTTTATTGATATAATTTGATTTGTGTATTTGGCTTTTTGTTATATGGGAAGAAAACCCGTTTTAGATAAGTGATCAATAAAAATCGTATTTTACTAGAGAGGGATATTCTTTTTCTTATCCTGTGATCAATTGAAGGTCAGAGGTATAAGTAAGTTAGTGTTATTTGTGTAAAATGGTAAGTCAGATGGTTAATGACGATATCCCAGCATAATTTTAACAATAACCAATGTGTAAAGATTTTGAAACAATCTATAATACACAGGTTGGAACACACCCTACATTGCTTTGTGTCCTTCCATTCTTTATGTTTGGGGAACCTCACTGGGGAAGTGTTGCCCTGGTAATATCCGTGATGTCCTGCCGTTAGATGTATTGGGGCCCCCCTCCTCTTGGTCCCTAAAGATGAAGGCCTTGATAACAGCTTCCTGAAACTCAAGGAAAGTCCCCCTTGGCCTGTTGATTTTTTAAGTACATGGGTATTGTACAGTGCCGTTGGTTTTGGGGTTTCAGTACTTGTACCCTGCATTGGGACAGGCGTGCTGCCATCACCACGCACTGTTGTCAAGATGAGAACATCTCTCTTGTACTTATACTTGACACACAGTACATAGTCGTGGCATAATGCGCTGCTCTCGCCCCTTCTCAGTGTCTGCCCAACCAGCGTTTTAGGGTTGCTTTTGTTGTTCTTGCGCACTGTCATGTCCGCATGCCACAGTGATTCTGGAGTGCAGGCTTTGAAAAAGTGGGACACTGGTGTAAAAATTGTCCAGGTATAGATGGTATCCCTGGTGCAGCAGTGGGTGCACCAACTCCCACACTATTTTCCCACTAACTCCAAGCAAGGAGGGGGCATTGTGGACTTGTGCACAATCTGAAATATGAAAGGGGTCACTTACCTGACACCTTGTAATGGAGCGAGGTGTTCCACTTACCTCTGTCAGAGGTCAGGTCAGGATGTTGTACTTAGTCACTTACCTGTGGACACTTCAGACCCAGAGAATGAGAAAAGGAAATGGGGAACACAGAGTGGGAGGGGCAAGAAAGACCAGAGGGGAAGGAGGGGAGGAGCGGAAAAAGAAGGGGAATGTCCGACCCTCTCCTGCTGTAGCAGGTCGGCGCTGTAACGCTTCCTGCTGGAAGGGGTGACAGTTACTGTGGCCACGGGACCTGAACCGCGCTGCACGGTGGCCCTTTGACCACTGATGTCAAGGGCCACTGCCTTACTCCCCGGGAACACCGCGGGAGGGCCGGAGGAGAAGAGAGAGAGGATAGAGGAGGGAAGGAAAGCTGTGGCTCACCTGAAACACTCTGCACAGTCTCCATCACCTGATAGCAAAACTGCAAGATACTCAGGGTAGTAACCGTAACTACACAAAACAGAACCTGTGGACAACACTCAACTTACCGATATGGCCTCCCGGCGAAGTCCCCAGAACTGAAATCTGAACTCTAGCTTATCCTATGCCTAACATCTAAATTTACCCTATGCTAGGCTCTCTATCGCCTGCTAATCTGGATGTTTTATGGTGGCCACCCACGGGCCGAATTTCATCCAAAGTTCACGAATATCGTGAGCTTTGGATAAAAATCGGTCCATGGATGGACACGAAAAAACCCACCAATGGCGAGCAAATGCCGGGAAATCTAAACAAAAGACATCGGTGATCAAACGGATTTTCCGATTGATGACCGATGTTCGTTTGTTTAGAAAAAAAATAAAATAAAATTCCTGTAGCTCCCCTGCACGGAGAGGATGCTGTATATATGTGACGCTGTCACGTATATGCAGGGTCCTTCCGTGCAAGACGGAGACGCTGCAGTACACGGAGAAGGTGCTGGGCTCTGGTGCCCAGCGAAGACATCAAAAGGTTAAGTACATTTTTATCTAATTTTATTTTATTTTTTTTAGGTATATTCTCTCCCCCCCCTATTGACCATCATGGGAACGACATCGTTCCGTGGATGGCCTGCAAACAAGGTGATTTTACCTAGGGAAAATCACCCCGTTTGTCGGTGGAGATTTTCAACGAAGTCGTTCTCGTGGATGGCCAGCTTTACACTATACTATGGTTATAAGCCACCTAAATTCTAATCCACAGCGTGCAACCTTAGCTACACTAGCGCAGAAAGGCATCTGCTATAAACAACAGCTCTAACAAGATAACAACATTAACAATGATAACCATAATAATTTCGCTTATCTAAAGTAATCACAGCACATAGCTAACAAGTTTATTAGTGCAGAAGGAGCTAGTCTCCAAAAACAAACTATACGGTAATCACTCCTCCCTTATCCCCTGTGAGCCTACAGGGGTGTATGTCTGGGCTAAGGTGAGCAACCAGGCCCCCTTGATCCCACCCCTGTTGAAGTTGGGGAGCTAGAAGGTGATTTGCCCCTGTTGCCAAGTACTCTTGGAACTGTTCTCTATGGATATGAGGCCTATATGCAGAGCCTGCAGCTGTGTTGGGGCCTATATGCAGAGCCTGCAGCTGTGTTGGGGCCTATATGCAAAGCCTGCAGCCCATATACAGAGCCTGCAGCTGTCCCCCACCCGTGTGGTGCAGCTGTCTACAGTCTGACAGTTACCCACCGTGCAGGAACCGGGGACCCTTTCTAAAGGAATCTGCTGCTGCTCTCCTCTTCTGGGTAGTGCCAGCCGGCTCACCCACTGCCAACAGCCGCCGTCTTCTGGCCTCTTCTGGCCTCCAGTGACGTTCTCCCAGCGGTGTTGCTCATGCTGTCTTCTGGCCTCTCCATGCCTCCATTGCTGATCCCGGCGTCTTCTTTCATCGGCCGATCCAATAAGACTGTACAGTGGGTTTTTTTGACTAACCCCTTGTGGAGAACAATGCCCCAATAAACACAAATATATCGGTCAGTTACCGGGGTCCACCTACGGGGCTGGGTATGAACAAAGGTGGGGTTTTGAGCAATGTATTGCTCTGCATAAATATTGGTCTGCGTCACTATTAACTGCACAAAATCAGGGGAGAAAAAAAAATGAAAGTAATCAATGTCCCTGAACCCCGACGCATCAAATTGAATCCCTGAGTTTGAAGTGAAATCAGGGACCTGGGGCAAATAGTGTTTAGGGGTGATCCACAAGGGGTCAGAGGAGGACTGAGGAGGCAATTCTTCAGTTCTTTGTCTCCTCCTGGGGGGCTGCTCTTTTCCACTAGATGATGTTGTTGATGAAGATGATAATCGCAAAATGGAATCATCTTCACTAGTGGAATTGGCTAAGAAGGCATATGCCTCCTCTGCGGAAAAAACTTCTGCTGGCCATTTTGATTTGTTGTATATGTACAGATTTAAATTAATATATATTTATTTAAAATAATTAATTGATTATGTGGCTTTTATACATACACCTGTATGTATGTGTGTATATATATATATATATATATATATATATATATATATATATATATGTCACAAGGAAGGACGGCACTCCTGGTCTTTAGACATGAACTGTTTAATTATAAAAGGTAGTGGAACAGCCACTAAGGCGTTAAGCCTTTTTCATCAGGGCAATGTACACAAGCAAATACAGACTGTTTAAATAGACAAACAGATTCTTACCTGCAGCTGGCCATGATCAATGCGCCCTGACATTGCCCACGTGGGGACGCGGCACCGTAGCCACATGAAGATGACGTCACGGTGCCTGTCCCGGTAGTCATGACAACCCCCTGGCGGCCGGAGTCGCTCCGCTCACTCCTGGGCAACCAGAGACGCTCCCCACTATGGATGGCACAGTACAACACGATCAGGTCCCGGCTGCAAAAAAGAGATTACCTCAATAGAATAAAGATAAACCAGTGAAAAAAGCAAACAAAAAAGTGAAAAACAAACAAACCTTACAAAAGGGGGAAACAAAAAGAAGGAAAGCCACAGATCACTACACGTGCCACAAACCCAAAGTTAAATAACCACAAATCCCAGCAATAACAAGGCAAATGTCATAACATGAACCACTCCTAGAAAACATTGGAGTGGAATCATTTCATTTAGTCCACGAGGGGCTAATGTGTCCTGGGTAAATATCCAACAGGATTCTCACTGTAACAATGCTCTGTTCCTATCACCCCCACGGACATTCGGGGGAATGTGATCAATGATCTTACAACGTAGATCCGCTAAGTTATGTCTCTGTGGCAAAAAAATTTTTGGCTACTGGTTGTTCAGCAGAAGATATTGCAAGGGCTGTCCGGACCGATGCAGGTTCATCTTTTCCTGGAACGTACTAATCGTTTTTCTAATATACAGTAAACCGCACGGGCAGCGCAAGAGATAAATAACAAATTTTGTTGTACAGGTGAGTACATGATTTATCTTATACTCTTTGCCTGATCTTGGATGTCTGAAAGAATTGCCTGTCTCCATACTCCTGCAAGTTAGACAGTCTAGGCAACGAAAGCAACCTGGTTGTTTATGGAGAAAGTTCTTATATACTATGGGAGGCTTGAGTTTGGAAATATCAATTTTCACCACCATGTCTCTGATGTTTTTTCCACGTCGGTGACAGGGCATAATCCCTTGTTTCAGTGAATGTAAGGCTGGGTCTGTCTGGACTATGGGCCAGAGGGCCCGTACTGCTCTATTAATAAATGGGCTAGCCCTGGAGAAATTATTCACCCATGGCAAGCACTTCGTATCCTGGGTCGGTACTTTTGATTGTAAAAGATCCTCCCTTGCCATTGATGTGGCCCTCAGTCTTGCTTTCTTTAGATCCATGGCTGGATACCCACGTTCAAGAAATCTTTGCTCCATGTTGTCCAGCTGCCGGTCTCGAATTGATGTATCACTGTTTATGCGGCATACCCTAAGAAATTGCGATAACAGTAATCCACATTTGAGTGCAACCGGATGATGGCTGTTGGCTAATAACAACGTATTTTGGTCGGAATCCTTGCAAAAGATCTCCGTCTGGATTTTACCTTCAACAATAGTAATCTTTACGTCCAAATATCTATTTCCTTTGGGCTGCATTTAAATCTGAATTTTATACCTGCATCAGCAGAATTGATCTCTAACATCGCTGCCTCAAAGTCATTTAAAATGCCACGCCAGATCAATAATAGGTCATCGATGTAGTGGGTGTATAAAAGGGTTTTTATCTTTAAACAATGGATTAACACAAAAAGATTTTCTTCTACTTCAAACATAAAGGAATTGGCGAAGGATGACAAATCTGTTTGTCTATTTAAACAGTTTGTATTTACTTGTGTACATTGGCCTGATGAAAAAGGCTTAATGCCTTTGAAACGTCGGCTGTTCCACTACCTTTTATAATTAAACAGTTTGTGTCTAAAGACCAGGGGGTATATTTACTAAGCAGGGAATTTGCTGGGGAATTGAAAAGTGGGGAAGTTGCCCATAGCAATTTCAACAATGTAGAGAGATAAGGTTGCACAGATCCGAGTGGTGATAGCGATGTAGTGAATGAACTACACTACCCAGAATTCCTAAGTATTAGTGCCAAAGATCGCGAGTGATTATAGTGACTTAGTGAATGAACTACATTACCCAGAATTCCTAAGTATCAGTGCCTCTAAAGATCGCGAGACTAAAACCAGTACAATACGCTAATAGAGATCATTACTATCGCGAGACTACGGAGACCACGGAGACTATGAAGCAACGGAGCTCCTGGGATTTCCAATATCGCGAGATTACGGGACTGCCGTGAACTCCGTAATGATTAATTTTAAACAAACTTCATATGTAGTAATTTATGGTGGAATGCTAACAAAGTGTTATATTTATTTGTATAAGACCTATAAATTTCGGATGAATTAAATTTAAACTACAACAGAGTAAATGTGGTTTTACTATGCAGCTGATTGGCTGATGAATATTTTTTAAACTCTGTCGAGTGTGGATGACGTCACCTCCCAGTTGAAGCGCCAGGCGAAACACGTGTCGAGGTTTCGGTATGGGGGTCATCTAGGTGCACCTTGATGGCCCCATTTTCTTATTTTAAATGGCCCTCTGGCAGCCCTGTTATTAATATGCTGGCAATTTTGCAGTTGAATTAGCCAATAGGATTTCAGCTAACTGTCCCTTTGGGCTATCATTTAGTAGAAGTGATTTGTATTTTGCACCTTGCACCTTGCACTTTATTTCTACCTGATCTCCCCTCCAATTTTCTTTTTCTTTTGCATATCATCTAACTTTTCATTTGCACAAATCTTTTGGGATAGATTCATAGGCACTTTAGATTAGGAAGGGACAGGTAGGCTCCCTACTATAGTGGGTGAAGACGGATACCGTGAGGTTGATAGGCACTCTTTAGGGATAGGTTCTATCTTCTCTTTAGAATAGGTAGGTTTCTGAACACATTCCTTTTTTCGTTTTTTAATCATTATTTATATATATTTTTTTCTTTTATTTAGATTTATTCTATATCTATGTAATTTGGTTATGTATGAATGCAATAACTTTAGTCACTATAGCACCTTTTTGACTCCTGAATGCTGCTTATTTTGTATGGCAGACACTTGAAATGATATAAATTATTGTACTATATATTGATTTGCCTAATCTCATTGAGAGGTTGACTATATAATAATTTTTGAATATTTTTGCACTTTAATTTTGTTTACATTTGCCTATTTGCACAGTTACTGTTTGGCTGCTAATATTATAACTATTGCATATTTGCACAATTGTGGGTTGGCTGCTAATATTATAATTACTGCATATTTTTGCCCCCATAAATTAATGGATTAATGATTTTGTAATTTTGGGCTGCAGTAGGAGCAGTATTTTAAATATTGGTTTTAAATAAATTAATAAATGTTATGTTTTAGTTTACTCTGTGTGTTGTTGAGTAAATGGCAAATAATATCACCTGTACCTGCTGTTTAAGATATTCTTAGGTGATTACACCAATGACATGATATAGTTGTTGATGCGTGTGCACCTTAAGGTGGGTTTCTGGACAGAACAACCTTGTGTTCTGGTAGTTGATAAGTTGCCCATAGCAACCAATCAGATTCGAGCTTACATTCTCCAGTATGTAAAATGAAACTGAGAGCTTGAATCTGATTGGTTGCTATGGGCAACATCTCCACTTTCCAATCTCCCTGCAAACTCGCGGCTTAGTAAATATACCCCCGGGAGTGCCGTCCTTCCTTGTGACTTGCATGCTCTCAACTTCCAGGAAAGTGCACCTTGGCATCTGCTAAAGACATTGTATGTGAGTGCCGGTACTTGGAAAAATTAATATTATATATAATTAATATTATTTTTAAATGTATAATTATTTTAATTATTAGATGGCTTCTATACAGTGGCGTAGCAATAGGGGTCGCAACGGTAGCAAATGCAACCGGGCCCTTAAAGAAGAGGGGCCATATATAAAAAAATTATTTACTGCCGGCTGTCAGGAGGAATATGTATGCAGCGTGCATTGTGTAGTACTCCAGACACGCTTCTATCAGAGTGCAGGACAGAGATCAGCTTTCATTCTCGGGGGAGGACAGACACAGAAGTTAGCAGCAGTGTACTTGAGTTATCACCACCATTATCCCTCCTCCAGGACCACACCAGAGAGCAGCGTTCTGCATCACAAGTCACTTAACCCTTTATTCAGGCCAGTGGGCTTCAGAGGGAGCGTTACCACTACTTCACATCACATGAAAAAGAAACCACCATACAGGCAGAGACACATGGGGGCTGATCCAGAGTTGCACTGTGAGGGGTGCAATAACATTTTAATTCAATTTCATGAAAATAAAAAACTATGTTTTTGCATAAAGAGCTCAAAAAACTCCATAGCTTTATCTTATGTAATTAGAGTTGAGCTCAGAAACCTCACCTCTGAATTGTGTTTACACTAGTTATATTTGCCTCCCCGGCAGATCAATATTTGGTTTTACCTAGGTATACATTGTTTGTCCCTTACTCCATAACTCTGGATCACCTCCTGGATCCTGGGCTCTGGGTAGGGTTACCACCCGTCCGGGATTCGCCTGGACAGTCCGGGAATCAGTCAGTGCCATTCCAAGAGCTTCACTTTCAGTGAGCAGTCAGTGCAGGGCTCAGCCGCGGTTATTACTATGTTGCCAATCACCCTCGTGTCTCTGCACTGCAAGGCTATTAACTCTATTGCTGCCGGACCAAATTTATTTTACACATATGTGGGTGTGATTAGAACCCAGGCCAGGCCAAGCAGCATAACTATAAGGCTTAGCACTTATCCATTACACTACAGGGTGCTCAGCCAATAGACTCTGCTGTATTGCTCTTACATATGTGCTGCAGATGGGATTATAAACCAGACTGTGGTGTCTCATCAGGGAAGCAGCCTGTGGTGTCTCAGCAGGGGGAGCAGCATGTGGTGTCTCAGCAGGGGGAGCAGACTGTGGTGTCTCATTATTGTACAGCAGGGGGAGCAGACTGGGGGGGGATTATTATACAGCAGGGGGAGCAGACTGGGGTGTCTCATTATAATACAGTTGGGGGAGTAGACTGGGGTGTCTCATTATTATACAGCAGGGCGGGGCTGGAGGGAGGTGGTGTGCAGGACACTGATCTCCAAAAAAGTAAAAAAAAAAATTCTAATGGCAAAAATTGTGTCATTTCCAAGGTTATTTTCAGGGGGTAGGGGGGTGGGGGTTTGTGTCCGGGAATCTTAAGACGTAAAGGTGGTAACCCTAACTCTGGGGTCAGTGACTATTATAGCTCCTATGACTAGTATTGCAGGAAGGGGCTGTACCTTGTCTGTAAGGGGTGTCTGATAATGCCCATTTTCCCAGTAACTCATTAGGCACTGTGTTGTTATTATTATTTATGTGTAATCCCCTCCTTCACGTCCTTCTCTAAATACTCAGATTGTTACTATTACAATCCCCTCCTGCCTGATGCGTGTTTTGCTGTTATGGCTTTGACCAAGGCATCGATGGGCTGACATCATTCTGGCACTGCCCACATTTTTTTTTAAATTCATTGGCTGTGAAAGAGCTATAATGTAGGTTTATAAAATATATTAGTAATTAAATATGTATTATGAAAACAACCTATCATAGATCCAATATAATGTGACTAATGTATAATAAATAGTTAATAGTGATAAAATAGTATATTAAAATGTGAAGGTAAGTATAGTAAGAATAAACAGTATATAATATATAAAATAATATGAAAAATCTGTGATGATCTGTGATTTAAAATATGAATAAAATGTGTAAAATAGTCAATGTATGTGTATTACTAAGGTGATATAACATGAGGAATTCCCTCCTGTGCATAAAGTGAATGTAGTGCCTATGAATAAATAGATTAAATGAGATAAAGGGATTACCATGTGGAGTTTTACAGAGTGAATTAAAATATAATTAAATATTATTACAGAGAAAATCTATACTTGGTAAAATGGGTTATTAACTATCAATNAAAGAGAAAAATGATTTCCTCATTGAGAATGGTGTAAGGCTGTCCATCCTATAGATACAGTCCATTTCCTTGCTTGTGTGTAATCCCCCCCTAATTCCCAGGTGCAATTGTTCTAGGCCCATATTGTGTCAGGTATACGTGGTTTAACTGAACAAGCGAGTAAATAATAATAATAATTTAATAATTTGACCTTTAATAAGGTCAAAATCAGGACTCGAAGTGGGCTGGTATATGCCAGTATGGCATATCGGCTCTTCTCCTGGCAAGCCACGTGCCATTTTCTAAGCTCTGCCCCACAGCACTGGAGGGGGAAACTTTTGTTTAAAAATTCATGGGTCAGAGTATGTATGTAACTTGAATACCATATATCGCTATCGCTGATACCTAATAAAAATAAAGTAAATTCCTTCACAATATCGCTACGTGTCTTGATTATAGGAAATATTCTCATGCCTAGGATTCTCCTGTATAATCAGATTTGTTAAAGGTCTAGTATTTAGCATGGGTATTAAACCAGTTTGCTTTAATAAGGATACACTAATAGCCATGGTGGAAGTGTAATCCTTATACACGTTGATTAAACATGGACTTCCAGATTAACAAAGGACTTTCAGAAAAAGAAAAGAAAATCTAGAATTGTTGCAATTTGATACATCTCCATTACAACTATTGGATTCGTGTTGAAGAGCAATTATTTTGTGTTCAATAATCATTTTTACCTACAACAGAGGGGAACAGCAATGGGGCAGCGTGTGCCCCCACTTATGCCAACATTTATTTAGGCACGTGCAAGTGCGCCACCAGGAATACTTAAAACATCTGATATACTAGTGGAGCTACATTGATGACATTTTGATTATTTGGGAAGGCCCAAAAGCCACCTTAGAGGAATTCTGCATGTCATTAAACAAGAACGATCTCAATCTGAAATTGACTTCAGAAATAAGTAACACATACATAGTAACATAGTAGTTGAGGTTGAAAAAAGACGTCAGTCCATCAAGTTCAACCTATGGGATCTCCTGCGATCCTAAATTTTATAATTGAAATTAATCCAGTTTAAATATACAAAAGCTCCCTCCTGATTAAGATACTAAATAACTTACCAGTCATAACCCTGAATACCCTTCACCTCTAAAATTTTGTCTAACCCCTTCTTGAATTCATCTA
>JABWIB010002018.1:48211-59577 GCA_016617825.1 Platyplectrum ornatum | reverse complement strand
AAAAACTAAATAAAAAACCCAATAAGAGTGCTACCAGCTCCTTGGATTCTATTTGTTAATGACAGTTATAATGGTTCTTAATGCCAATGTTGAATGTTATTCACTTTAAATGGCTGAAATGTTATTCTGCTATAGTTTATTAAATATTTTTTTCACAATTTGGTTCAGAATATTTTTTTCCTGTTTTCCTCCTCTAGGTGCGTCTTATGGTCAGGTGCGTCTTATGGTCCGAAAAATACGGTAAATAATACAGATATTGGACATCCTTTCTGCGAAAGATGACAGGGAGAGACTGGATGAGGTATAGAATACGGGGGAAAGAGATCATTTTAATTAAGTGAATACGACCAGTAAAGGACACAGGAAGGCGTTCCCAGTTTTTTAATTCCTTTTCCACTTCCCGTAGAGCAGGCATGACATTAGCATCATAAAGGGAAAGGGGATTTTTAGTGATTTGGACACCCAAATATTCAAAAGCATTAGCAGCCCACTTAACTGGGAGTCCTCTACCCCACTCCGGGATATGCGTACCCAGTGCCAGATTCATTGCAATGGATTTGTCGACATTCACTGAGAACCCAGATATGGAAGCAAAGTCCTCCAGCTTAACGAGTATAGGTACCAATGAAACTTCAGGGTTTGCCACGTAAAAAAAACAGGTCGTCTGCGAAAACCGTCACTTTTACCTCACGTCCCCCCACTTCTATACCCCTAAAAGTCTTCCAAGATTGTAAAACCCGCAACAGGGGATCAATAGCAAGGTTAAATAACAATGGGGACAATGGGCATCCCTGGCGCGCCCCCCTGTGCATGACCACCGCATCACTGCAATTGCCATTCACCAAAAGAGTAGTCGTAGGGTGCGAATAAAAGGCGGAAATCAAATCAGTAAAGCCTCTACTAAATGCTCTAAGCTCCAGGACTTTCAATAAATGCGACCACAAAACGGAATCAAAGGCTTTATTGGTATCTAGACTGAGGAGAATATTGTCTGAGTTGGGTCAGTTTCTGGATATCACTGTAGCAGCCACCATTGTCCGTATGCCATGTACCGACTGCCTACCCCTAACAAAACCCAGCTGATGGGAGGTGAGCAGTGATAGGAGAATACTTTGCAGGCGAGTGGCCATAATCTTGGCTAAGATTTTAAAGTCAGTGTTTAGCAACGATATAGGCCGATAACTGGTGGGGATTTCGGCCGGGCTTAGGTAGTAATATAGTATACTCTGCATTAAAAGAATCAGTGAGGCCATGGCGCTGTATGTTTCGAAACAAGTCAACCAGAATGGGTTTTAAAGATTTAATTGTGGCAAGCACCTCTTCCAACGTAACGTCACTCTCTAGGAGAAGATGCTGGTCTGGGGTTAACCGTGGAAGACGGGCCTCTTCCAAGAACCACTCCTGAACAGTCGCATCAACCGGGGCCGCTGAATAAAGATTCGTATAGTATGCATGAAATGCTCGGAGGATGTCAGCTGTTTTAGTTAATAGAGGGGTAGTAGGCGAACACTGAACAGCCGAAATATAGGAGCGACCGCTATGCTGTTTGGCAGTCGCTGCTAACACCATACCAGCCTTGTTACCCCATCTGAAATATTTCTGTTGAGTAAACAGATGCGAAGAGGTAGCCCTTGTGGTATAAAACTGGTCCAATAAGTTACGGGCACGCATGTATGCACCATAATTATCAGCCATGGGAGACTCCACATATGCTTGCATTAAGGAAGAAACCTCAGATTTCAGGGCAGATTCCTGCTGCTGAAACTGTTTACGTTGCTTAGCAACATAACCAATGATATGGCCTCTTAAAACGGCCTTAGAAGTCGCCCAAAAAAGCACCGGGTCCCCAATATGTTCAATATTGTTATCTAGAAATTCCCCCCATTGTGCATTAAGAAAGGTCCGAAAATCTTCAGAAGAGGTAAGATAATTAGGGAATGTCCATAGCTGGGCAAAGTCCCGGGGCGATGGATAGGCAATAGAAATGGCAACAGGAGCGTGATCTGACACAGCGATATCCAGAACCTCAGCAGATAGGACAGCAGGCATCAGAACATCTGACACTAAGATGTAGTCTATGCGCGACAACGAGTGATGCACAGGGGAACAGAACGTGAAGGCTTTCTCAGTGGGATGGAGGACGCGCCAGGGATCAACCAAAGATATAGCAGAACGTAAAGTCTGAAGGTGTTGCCATTGACGAGAATGGCCCATGGGAGGGGAGGGTAATTTATCAAGTGTAGGGTTATCAACCGTATTCATATCACCTCCAAAAATCAGAGGGGCAGTAGCCCGCTGCTGGATAAGATGGGTGAGGTCCAAAAAAAAATCATGGAAAGCAGAGTTAGGAGCATATACATTAAGCAGCGTGTATTTGGCATTAGAGATGGTCACATCAAGCAATAAAAATCTCCCCCCCGGGTCCTTAAGTAAATCCCCCACTGTGACCTGCATACGCCTATGAAATACAATAGCAACCCCTCTCGTTTTAGAATGGTAAGAGGAGGAAATGCAATCCGCCACCCAAGGAGCTCGAAAAGACGGAGCATGGCCATCAACCCAGTGGGTTTCTTGCAAAAACATGATATCTGGTTGCAGTTTTTTGAGATGAGTGAGAACAGCCTTCCTTTTGACGGGAGAGTTCAGGCCCCCCACATTCCAGGACACCAATTTAAAGCCAGTGAGAGTGTGAGTAGTGCATGTTGAACGTGTAGATGTAGAGGGCACGGTCATCTTACCAGGAGGAGAGACATACAGATGTTAGACGCAGCAAGGACTGGAGCAGCCAATGACAGAGGAGGAGGAAAGAACCCCAAGACTATAAGTGACACAGAAAAAATAATGTCAAACATAGCAATCATGACAGTCGCACGAGAGAGGAGCATAACTAGCCCCACAATGAGTACAATTAAGGCACTATGTATCCAAAACAAAAAAAATAAAAATATGCAGTGTACAAAACCACCATTTTCAAACATTTTCCAAACCCAAAGAACAAACGGCCAGAACCCCCCGGGAAAGGGGGCTCTAGGCGCAAATAACAACAATACAATAATACCAAACAGAGGCATAGATTGTCGAGGCGCAGTCAGGCAGAGCATGGTCTGTTGCAGATACAATTAGCAAATCCTAGAAGAAGAAAGGTCAGTTGTCAGGATCAGACGCAGGCGCAACTACATCTACAGCTGGTGGGGGCGGGTTAAGGTATGCCTGCGCTTTCTGGGGGGTGTTAAACACAAATACCTGGCCATTTTCAGAAAGGCATAACCGGGCTGGATACATTAAAGAGAAATTCTTGCGCTGGGCATAAAGCGCACGGCACACCGAAGAAAACTGTTTGCGCTTACAGGAAACAGCCACAGTGACATCCTGAAACAATAAAATTTTTGTTCCCTCTACTCTCAGTTCAGGCAAGCTACGGTAGGCAGATAGATAAGCCTCCTTGACCTGAAAGTCGAGGAATTTCGCAATTACAGGGCGGGGGCGGGATCCGGCCTCCGGGCGTTCCGGACCTAGACGATGAGCCCGTTTAATTTGTGGGAGCCTACCGTCTAGAGGAAGGCCCAGCCCTGCCGGAATGGCCTTGGTCAAATAATCGAATAGGGGAACCCCAGTAATTGTTTCAGGTATACCAACAAAGCAGAGATTATTTCTCCTGTGCCTATTCTCCAAATCGTCTACTTTATCCGTTAATTGCTGGACCAAACGGACCTGCTCAGCTAAAGAGGCCTGCATTGAGGAAACCCGATCCTCTGTGTCACTCGCACGCTGCTCCAAAGCCTGTACCCTGGTAGTGTTAGAATCTATTTTAGTCACAGCGACATCAAAAATGGTTTGCATGACCTCTAGCTTTTTATCAAAAAGGGGCATTAGGTGTTTAGATAGCTCCTGTGCCATGGCAGCCACATTTTCAGGGGACAGAGAGACACGATACTGCTGTGTCAAAGGGGAGGGGGAAGAACCACTATCACTATCAGACGCAGGCGAGGGAGGCGGCTTGGAGCCAGATGCTTTGGTTCTGGAACCCCTACCCCCGCCATGGGTTGTGCAGATTTAGACGGCATTTGCTTATCGAGAAATCTGTCCATCCCACCAAAACAACAGTATAACAAGTGATAAGATAGCACCACAAGGTAAATGAGGTAAGTAAAGGTCACGAGAGTGGGGCACAATACAGGACAAATAGGTCACAAAATAAAGGACAAGTGAGTCACAATATGCAGGCAGGAGTAGCAGCCAGATTAGGAGAGACTGGATAGCGACAATTAAGCTGTTTCTTTTTTGTTTTGTTTTTTTGTTTTTTTTGGGGGGGTTTTCTCAATATTTAGCACAGGAGAAATGAAAACAGCCCCCCTAGTGACTAAAACAACTGAACTAGGATAAGCTAGATAAGCCTGACAGAGAGCCCCATAAGTGGTACTTACATTATGCCAATTTCACTGACGAGATAACAGTTGAAAACAGACACAAAACAGTAATGGGAAATGGGGAAGACGCAAGACAGGGTATTATAGGGAACTACTATGCGACTCAGTCCAATCCAAGTCAGCGGCGACCCCGTGCACGAAGAGCAGATCCGCTGAGGTTCACGGCTCCACCACCGACGAACAGGGAAGAAACTTGCCGACGGAAGCAGACCAGCAATCCCCGACGATCTCAGGCAATGGAGCAGCTGTAGGCCACAGCAGAGGGACCCGGGAACCAGCAGCTAGGACAGAAATCCTCCACGCATGCCGCCCAGCAGGAAG
Source organism: Platyplectrum ornatum (assembly GCA_016617825.1). Classification (NCBI taxonomy): domain Eukaryota; kingdom Metazoa; phylum Chordata; class Amphibia; order Anura; family Limnodynastidae; genus Platyplectrum; species Platyplectrum ornatum. The sequence goes on along the minus strand of JABWIB010002018.1, from coordinate 54,829 downwards.
AGGGAAGCCGCCAGTGATGACACTGAAGACAGATCCGCGGGGAGAGCAGCACCTCCAAGGCCTCAGGCAGCGGGCTTGAACCAGGGAAAGGACCTCCGGCCTCCTGCGCAGGCGAACCCAATGGCCAGCCACTCCGGGACCCCAGCAGGATGTAAGGCCGGGACACCGACAAGCAGGATCACCACCGGGGCGGCACGGAAGCAGGGCAGCTCCGCCAGGTGAAGTCAGGAAGCTGGGGTAGCCGGGATCCTCAAGCAGACAAACAGCAGCCTTCCTCCACGAGATGGGATCCCCTCCGTCAGAAGCCAGAAATGCGCTGCAAGCTGGCGCGCGGGACCCCGACGAGGCAGCACTTCCTCCAACCCCCACCACGGCAATTGGAGCGAAGGTACTGGGACGGAGACAGGCCCTTAACGCAGATTCTCGGCGGAGCACAGTTAAGATGCGGCCATTCGGGATGCGCCGCCCACCGTAAGTCTCGACCTTGACTTTATTATGCTAGGTTTTTCTTCTTTTTTTCTGTTTACATATATACTGGAGGATTGAAGGCGAGAAATTGGATTCAACAAAGTTTGGAGTTTACCAGAATGGGAGAAATCATCTGGAATTAAGTTTGAATAAAGAACTGGACTTCTACTATATGCATTTATAATAAACACATATATAATTGCTCTGCCTTTCATTTTATTTATGCTTATGGCTACATTTGCTGATGTATTACTATAAGGCAAACAGAAGGGCCAAGTTTTAAAGGGACAATAAATACAATATAAATTTATGTAGAGAGGCATAAATATCAGAATACACATTTGAGACTTATCTCCTTTTTTATACATTTTTGGAAGACATATGGAACAAGTAGCCTTTGGAATAAGCATTTCAGAATAGCTGTTAAACTAAAACACTGTTAAAACTGGAAACTATAGTTTCTTTCTTCTTGTATTATATCGCATAACACTAGTAGTGGTTGCCTAAATTGTACCCTTGTCTTTTCACAATGGCCATAACACCACGTTCAAGTTTGCATAACTGATTAATGAGTAATATGAATTACCTGATTTACCTGCATAAATGACTTCACCAACCCTGCATTTGGTGCCTAAATTTGTTTTAATCGCAGGGGTTGACATGTGCATCTCAATTTAAGTAGCACTTTACACCTTGTCCGACATTTAAAAAATTAAAAAAAACACAATGTTTAAGAAAAATTTAATAGAAAATTTTTTTTGAAAAGTTTCAACAAAATTTAGGGAAACATTTTACAAAAAAGTTGATTAACTGTCACTCATATACCCTGTGTCATTCTAAACATAGTTTTGCACAGTAAAAACTTTTCTGGCAACACTTTTTTTTGTTAATGCAAAAAAAACATTCATAAATCAACAAACCAAGGTATGTGCATGTCACTATCACACATAAGCTAGGAAACAAGGTATGCGCATGTTACTATCACACATAAGCTAGGAAGCAAGAAACAAGTTAAAACAAGATATAGTTTCCATTTTTTACAAATATTTCACAAACATTAAAAAAAATGATTCAAATAAAACATGGAACTGTAGCTAGAAACCATGACAGGTAAAAACATTATGGAAGCTGCCATGTGCAGTGTTTGTATCAGGTATATAAAATAAGCAAAGCAACCTACAAGACATAACATCGCAATAAAAAAATCAACTTAATGCCAACATTATTCTAAACAAACATACAAGTGTTATTACGTAAAACAAAGAGTACATGATTGCAACCCACAAACACTACACACTAGCACACCACAAACTCTTGTAAGAGTATCCACCAGAAGCAGAGTGCTTGTAGTAATATATGGTGTGTTCTCAGATGAATCCAATTAGTAATTAATCAGCTAGATAATTTTGGACATGGCCCTAGGCCAAATACTAGTTAACAATTTTGTCAATCACTCCATGTCAGGGCCAGACTGGCCACTTCTGGCAAATGCCAGATGGGCCACTGGAGTGATGGGCCGCTACAGATAGGGCAGAGTGTCAGTTGAGGTGTCTGGGTGCAGACAGGGCAGAGTGGCAGTTGAGGTGTCTGGGTGCAGATAGGGCAGAGTGGCAGTTGAGGTGTCTGGGTGCAGATAGGGCAGAGTGGCAGTTGAGGTGTCTGGGTGCAGATAGGGCAGAATGGCAGTTGAGGTGTCTGTAGCAGATAGGGCAGAGTGGCAGTTGAGGTGTCTAAGAACAGATAGGGCAGTGTGGAAGTTGGGGTGTAAGTAGCATATAGGGCAGAGTGGCAGTTGTGGTGTCTGTAGCAGATAGGGCAAAGTGGCAGTTGAGGTGTCTGTAGCATATAGGGCAGAGTGGCAGTCAGGGCCGGACTGGCCATCTCGTACTTCTGGCAAATGCCAGATGGGCCACTGGCGTGATGGGCCGAAACAAAGTTCTGCTGGAAAGCTTAAGCCATCCACCAATCAGTGTGCTGACAGCCATTCATTGACTTGCTGCCAGCTAGAAAAAAAAATAGGATAACTCTCAGCAGTCTGATTGGTAGATAGCTCTAGGTGGGCCTGTGTGCCTGGGCCTGTGTGCATTAAATGCCAGGGCTGATGTTTAGTCCCAGTCCGGCCCTGCTCCATGTAGTATGTGACTGGGTGTAATCAGTTTGCATTGAGAATGTGAACCTTCTACAGAGCCCTGTAGCACCTCTGCTGCATTTTTTTTCCCTTATAGCTTTATTAGTATGTGTCTGCATGTTAGCAGCATAGTAGTATTGAAATCCAATGTGTTGCGAATGTGGCTCATGTCCATGTGAAGGCATGAAGTGAATCCCTGTAGTGTGTATCATGCCATAGTCATCATGAAAGGAGCACACTAATCATATTGCGGTGTTGGCTGAATCGCAACAGTAACCATTGTTGCTAGTGACAACACCCAAGCAGACTAGTGTTGCGACGGAGTGGAAGCAACATGGGGCATGGCATACTAATCATGAGTGCTGTCCATATGCATATGGCTATTCTATCGCACATCTGAACATGGTTGCTATGGGCAACACACAAGCCAAGTACANCATACCTCCCAAATTACACGGTCCAGGACAGTTAGGGGGTATGGTACAGTAAAGGCTGAGTGAAAAACAGGGTGGGACATTACATAGTAATCGGCAGTGCAGTATGCATAACACTACCAGTGCTTAGTCACACCATGGTTGCTAGGGACAAAACACAAGCAGACTAGTGTAGAGTCTGAGTTTAAGGAGCGTGGGCCATGGCATGGTAAACCACAGTGCAGTGCAGTGCAGTATGCATAACGCTACCAGTCCTTAGTCGCACTTCAGCACATGGTTGCTAGGGACAACACACAAGCCTAGTAGTACTGCGACTGAGTGGAAGCAATGTGGGTCATGGCATACTAGTCCTGGGTGGTGTCCAGTAAGCATAATGGGTGGGCCATGTCACACATATACAGCGTGCAAGATGGAGACGCCGTACCACAGGGAGAAGGAGCTGGGCACCGCTCTGGTGCCCACGGTGCACAGGGAAGACATCTGAATGGTGAGTACATTTTAATTTAATTTATTTCTTTTTTTTCCGGTATTTTTATTTATTTATTTTTTGTAAACAAACGAACATCGGAGATCAATCGGAAAATCCGTTGATCACCGATGTCTTTTGTTTACGTTTCCTGGCGTTTGGTCGCCGTTGGGGGGTTTTTTCGTGTCCATCCATGGACCGATTTTTTTTCCAAAGCCCACTAATATCGTGGGTTTTGGATGAAATTCGACCCGTGAATGACCACCTTGAGTCTGTAGAACGCAAATCACATCTCTCTATCACTTTACTCCTCACTTACCATCTCTCTNCTGAAGCCGAGCCCACTCCACTTCATTATAATACTTGAGACACGCCCAATCTCTGGACTCTCTATAATGAATGTAAACCGAGAGAGAGATGCAAATAAGGTTGCCACCTTCGCCACAAAAAAATATGTCAGGTCTCTCAAGGGGTCTTGTGATCTCATCTCAGTACCTAATGGCAGTCAAGCTACCTCTGGCAAACACATGGAGGACTTTATTGGGGGTGTCTTGCTAATTGCCTAAAATTTCCACCTGTTGTATATTCCATTTGCACAACTGCATGTGAAATTTATTGTCACTCATCAGTCTTTTTTTTACAGAAGTGTGATTGACTTGGAGTTACATTGTGTGGTTTAAGTGTTCCCTTTATTTTATTTTATTTTTGTTTATGAACAGCCTATTAATTTTTGGCAGCGGCCCCCACAATGCTGATTTCAAATTGTGACAGTAATTAGAAGTGATTGTTATTGAAATTTAATTGGGGCTAAATTTTCTAATCCGTGGGAATGGAAAATTAGAGATGTTGCCTGCAGCAACCAATTAGATTCTAGTGGACATTCTCTAGTATTTAATAGGTAGGAAGTTGAGCGCTGCAAACCTGATTGCTTGCTATGGGCAACATCTTCACTTTTCAATTCCTACAGCTTAGTAAATCTAGCCCCTAGTGACTGGACAGAATAACGTCGTCTGCGAGCCATCGTTTTCACACTACATGGTCCAATAACTGGAGTTACGTTTCCCTTACTCAATATGGCGATACAACGTCTCTGAAATGGGCAGGTAATTTAACTTGTCGCTCATGTAGTGACGTCAGGTAGAAGCGTCAACAACGGACTGAGAGACGTGCCAGGCCCCGACTGCAGCGGTCCCCCCCTCTTAAAAGGGCGATGCAGGTGAGAGTTGAATCGTTTGAGATACCCGACCTTCTTAAGAACTTCCCTACATTGCCTACCGACAGCAAATCAACGGGTGGCTACTAGACGCAGTGCATGACGTCACGTGTTACGCAAGGCAGCGTGTGTGTGTGTCTAGCTTATACTGTTCCACATCACGTTCTGTGACTATTCCTGGTAACTGAACAGAACTTTAATACATACATGTGTACACAGCCGGCTTTTCTGTATACTGCTGTCATTTCCTCAGTGTGGAACAATCCAGTATACAGACAGATGTGTGTGTGTGGCATAGTCTGAGACCACTATTCCCAGCATTCATTATGGAAGAAGCATTTCAGTTGTTTAAAATAAAAGAATAGAAAATAAGTAGAAGCTTCCTATTAAATTAGCATTTGACAAGATGAATGTGCTGGTGACATAGTAACAATATCTAATAGTAAGCAATATTTACTGTNGGACCATATGTATTAATGTGCATCTTAGATGTCATCCCTACAAAGCCAGGGCTCTATCAGTGAGGTGAATGATAAGGATGGGTACATCAGGTATGCAGGATGTGATGGGGATGCATTGCTGCTGTGTGCTATGTGGCATGCTGGCACTTGTAATACTACGTACAGATATGTCTGCCAAGGCATGCTGGCATCAGGGGAACCTCAGGAGAAGACAGGCTGTAAATTACAACATTGCTTGGCAGTATTATCTGACAGTCTGTCTGCTACCGAGGCTGGCTGTGGCTGTGGTTCTTCAGTGACAGGCTATGTTGGTACTTGAGGATGTGGCTTCTATAGTGGCATGATACTATACCAGGACATTCATAGCAATTGATGTGAAAGAGTTTTTAATGTTGGATTTTCGGCATGATTGAGCGGCATGCAACTTTTAGCAGATCCTTTTCTAAGGGAGATTGACCTGCTCCTTACACCTGCACTATCTCTGGAGATGGTGCAAAGAGGAGGACGGAAGCAAAGGGTGCGTCCCCTGCTAGACTGCTTATTTAATTGAGATAAACTCCCCTTCCTTTCATTTAAATATGTGATTCGGCAGACTGATGCGCAGGCCCGGCACTTCAATCAGACAGCTTTAGGCTGCTGGGGACCACTGATCAGGATTAAATGTCTATAATAGACATTCTTCTTCCTGGCAGTGGCTGCTGTTGTGCTGCATGTTGGTGATGGACAGCTGCTGGCTGCACTGAAACTCGGCCATCTGTTAATGGGGATAGGGAGTCTGCAGGGGTGTTAGATTAGGGAATGGGGGAAGGTGTGGGGTATAGTAATATATTTGAGAAGGGAGAGGATCATAATGAACAGTCCCGCAATGCCAGACATGAAAAAATCCGACATATGGCATTGGAAACCAAAGATCCAATAAATGGACCTGGGCCCCAGGCGCCAGACAGTGTTAGGCTGAAACTTTACCTATAGAGACCTAGGCCTAAATTCACTAAGTGGGGATTTAGCCCATGGCAACCAATCAGATTTGAGCTCTCAGCTTCATTTTACATACTGGAGAATGGGAGCTCAAATCTTATTGGTTGCCATGGGCAAAATCCCCACTTTTCAAATCCCCAGCAAAANCCCCGTTTAGTGAATTNAGGCCCTAGTGTGCCCATTTGTCTAATTGTTTTTCTTTTCCCTGTGCATCCGATTGCTTTCCAGGCTGTTGTGCAGGCCTGGATCAGCTNTTATGGGGTATATTTACTAAGCGGCGAGATTGCAAAGATTGAGATTGAAAAGTGGGGATGTTGCCCATAGAAACCAANTCGAGTTCANATTCTCCAGTGTGTTAAATGAAACTGAGAGGATAATCTGATTGGTTGCTATGAGCAACTTCCCCCACTTTCCAATCTCACTGCAATCGCACTGCTTAGTAAATATACCTCTAGATGTCTAACTGATTT
>JABWIB010002018.1:35007-47891 GCA_016617825.1 Platyplectrum ornatum | reverse complement strand
TATATATATATATATATATATATATATATATATATATATATATATATATAATCTATTAAATTCTATTTTACTTATAATAATAATAATAATAATTGAGGGTACTCCTAGAATGATCATTGCCATTTACAGTTCTCTTCCGGCAACAGTAATCAAAGTGACCGTTCACAGATTTGTTCAAAGTGGATATTTTGCATTAATGTGTAACTTTAATTTCTGTCAAATCATTTCTTTCCTTTTTGACTGGAATAAATATAGAATTTAAATAAACATGTCTATTTTCCCACAGGAAGCTGCTAGACGTGAAAAGAGGCGTCTTCTAGATGCCCAGCGGGGAAAATGCCGGGTGCGTCTTGGCTGTCATCTTGAAGAGTGGTGTGCACTAAAAGATCAGTTGGGCTTCTCACTTCACTCTCAACTTGCTAAGTTCCTGCTAGACAGGTCAGTATTCAAGGTGGCTCTTAAAGCACAAATATTTCATCAAACATTGCAAAGTGGTAGTCATTTAGCAGCTATGTGTTCTAGAACCCAGTGCTTGTACATAAGGTTCTAACAAGTATTACAGAGTAGCAGACAGAAATTACCAAACACTCTGGGATTTCTAAAAAACATATAATGTCTATCACCAGTAGTTCCCTATTTTTCTTTATGTTAGAAAAGTAACCTAGTCAGTAGCCTTGGGGTGGGGTGCAGTCACTGGACCACATTGCGAGCTGATGAAGCATTTTCATATATAAAATATATAAATGTAATTTCTTTACAGTTACAGAGCAACCAAAGGCCTTGGGATTTCAGGTAAGAAACATACACCTATGACATCTATATGTCTTTGTCTTTTAGCATCATCCATGGAAAGCTTTATTCAATACTGGGTGAGATTGTTGTCAGCGTGGTNTATTACTGGTGCATTCCTGCTTATTAGAGCAGTCTTGTTGTCATGTTATGTCTGTCTGGATTGGCATGGACACTAAATGACAGTTGGAATGTTGTTTATAAAAAGCACCAAAACAAATAATTAATTTATAGAAAAGGTCAATTTGAATAGAAAAAGTACATTGTGTCAGCATCAGAATAGTAAAATATTTATGTATGAGTCTAAATTAGTTTTATATTTAGCATAATAGTATATATTTTAATAACATAAGCATTCACACTGACGCAAGTATAGTTTTTTTTGTTGTATTATCTCTTTTACTCTTTACAGTTTTTTAGCCTTTCCACTTTCTCCCCAGCTCCAAAGGCAAACGCCTACCTTTCTGTCTCTCCTGCATCTCTCCATCATCTGGCATTTTTGTGCCATCAACATGGTGGTAATTGTGATTCTCCCCCTACCCTCTTGTCACCTCCACACTGTGACACTACATCAGAGGCGCCTGTATTNTTGTGGGGATGCAAACAAGATCATCATTTTGAGTGGGATCCACATAAGTCCACAGAGATGAAAGCAAATCTTGCAGGTATTAAGACCAACGCCNAAGAGAGTCAATCCACAGACTCATACAAGACAAAGGAAAAGGAGAAAGACCCACAGAAAAATACAAAGGAGNGAGTGACAGAATCCTCTTCTATGGCCTTGCGCAAACACAAGAAAATTCTGCAATTAACTGATCTAGAACCTGAAGATATTGTTACACAGGAAAAATTCTGTGAGAAACTAACAGAGGGAGATTGGTGTCCTGATGCTAATGCAGCNAGGATGTCAGAGAACTTAAATATTAATAATGAACTGACAGAGAATGTAGCAGAAGAGACACAGAAAAAGACTTCAGGAAATAAATATAAACCCCTGAATAGTAATATAATTGAGAAGGGAGAGGATCATATTGTGGATAATGAACAACAATCCCACAATGCAATGCATGCATTGGAAACCNAAAACCCAGTAAATGGACCTGGACAACAGACTGTAGTGTTTGCTGAAGACATACAGGAGTGCGTCTCCATTGATTTAGAAAGGAGGAAGCATGAATTATTAACACATTCAGGTGTGTATAAACAATCATTCTTAATTAGTTATGTGTATTGTTTTTGCCNGTACTGTATTTTCTACTTTAGTTGGTCTAGTTAAGGTATCATAGAGGGTTTCTTTGCTTTTAAAAAATGACTTGACTTAATTTTCTGTCTATGCTAAATTTCATTGCGATTGTAAGCATCCAGATAAAGCGTAAACTTTATAATCTCACTCACTGGAGACAACTTATCAAATCCTTCTGCAGCCAAGAGTCACAGTTTGATGGTCATATGTCCTTTCACATATTTCAAAGAATATGGAACCTGAGCCTAAGCCAAACAGCCAATGCATCTGCCCACTGTAAGCCAGTGGTGCTGGATTCGTTCATGCTTCAAGATTAAAGAATGGCAGAGAGCATTTAATGGAAAATGTTGATACTTAGAAATCTCCCAGTACGTCAGTTGGTGAAGGAACTAATGCATAAGTGAACAAGGTTCCTGACATTTTGAGTATCGGCCAAATGAAAAGTTCTGCATACAAGATAGACGCTGAAAGCCGTTTCTAATTTATTTTTACAAAGTAGAAGATTAAATAGTCTCAAAACATCATTGTGCAAATGCGAGCTTTAATATGCCACATTAATCAACAATTATGTAGTATTTGTTTTAAATAATATAATAATAATAATATAAACAGAGATAGGATGTATCCTGCACTAAGAGAGACAAAAGACGTGTTTCAAACAAAACAACACTTTGTGGGATCTTCCTCCTATTGGACGAGATCCTGATTCCTGAGTGCCCCATGTGGAGAAATACTGATAGAATGTTCAAATAATTTTGTGTACTTTGCAGCATACACAAAATGTTCACATCTGTGAAGATGCTCCAGATTTTCAGTGGTAAACATTCATGACTACATACAGGTTGCAGAATAATTCCTACTTGTTTAGGAGAAGAGGCATCAATATACCTTCATGATTCATATTCNCAGTGCTCGCATTCACAGGAAATCACTATCCATTTAAATGCCTGCCTTTTTGTGATGATGTACCAATCAAAACTAATATCTGGACCAAAACTTGCACACCAGAGGTGCATGAACATTGTTCCGTATACCAGGGGGATCCAACCCCTGAGCTGATCTTGTCCCCCCACCCAGCTTCATTTAAATTAAGCAAATGTGGCAGGGTTTGCCCTGATCAATCTACTCAAGAGCCTAGTCTGACAAGTTGTATAAAGATACAGAAACATGTCCATCAGGGTCTGAGGTGCACTGCCTATATTTACTAGGCTGCAGGAATGGGAAAAAGTGTTTTCCATAGCAACCAATCAGATTCTAAATGACATTCTCAAGCATGTAATAGGAAACTAAGAGCTAGAATCTGATTGGTTGTTATAAGCAACATCTCCACTTTTCCAATCCTGCAGCTTAGTAAATCTAGGCCTAGGAGATAATCAATATGTGTCTACAATTGCTAGGTATTATGTTATTAACTAAAGGGATGATACCATGTGTTTATTGAAAATCAAAAGCTTACAGTTGAAAATAAGACCACAGACAGATATCAATGTGAAACATTAAAGTTTCAGTAATCAGAAATATGACTGTTCGTTGTTGGATTGCTCCACGCATACAGCAGATAGGGACTGCCAGAACCAGAATGAAAAGTATAGGTCATACAACAGGTTGGAGAATGCACCTTCAGGAACAAACAATTCAGAGATATGAACAAATCTAGTGAAGCGTCTTCAGGACCAGCCCAGCAAAGGGATCTTCAAGCTCCCAACTGGTGCCATGTGCTGGGCCATGGAAATCAATTAGTCTCTGTTCAGGCGAAGCAATAAAAACATGATTTCAGTATTCCAGAATCTGGAAATCTGTTCTGGAAATTTGCGGCTGAGAGATTTGCTTTCTCCAAGGTATGTGCATTGATTGTTTTTTCTGTGATTAAATTGGCTGCTTGAGAATTAAATATTTATATTCCTTGAGCATTTCAGGACACTTCAGCTAGACCAGGGGTCCTCAAACTTTTTAAACAGGGGGTCACTGTCCGTCAGACTGTTTGAGGGCCGAACTATAGTAAAAACACAGTGCCCAGTGTATTTGCCNTAGCGAGAGAGACCCAGAGANAGACAGACAGACATACAAGCCCAGAGAAGCTATTTAGGGTATAGTATCACCCATGAAGGATAGGTGGGGTACAAATGTTTCCATACCATGAGATCCTCCGGTGGCCCAGTCTGACATTGGACAGTAGCGGCGGCATAAACACCCGGCGGGCCACATAAGTGTCCTCAGTGGGCCGCATGTGGCCCGTGGGCAGTAGTTTGAGAACCCCTGAGCTAGCAGCTCAAGTACTCTCAGCAGCAAAATGTCTTGTTGCTGGAAGTGCTGGACACAGCTGGACCCTGCCCCCTAGCATCTCTGCCCTCAGATCTAAGAAAAAAATGACCAACAATCTACACAATAAGGATGATACATTTTGGCAAATTTTGCCCCATGGCTCTTCCAGCAGTAACTGCTTGACATTTTGATTGGTCTTGTCTCTTCATTATCTAGTAACGGAAAATACCCATTGTTATAGCTGCCATAGAGTTATGGCATTAAGGTAGTTTTGATGAGATATTTTTTAATGAATGCTTATCTTCATTTCTTCCTCAAACAGTCCTTCATTTTCCTCCTAGATAATACAAGTAAACACCGAAGGTGCAATTTACAGGTGTCAGAATCACACATACAAGTTGTAACAGCTGAAGGAAAAGCAGAGCTGTCTCTTCCTTGTAGACGTTCTCTTCGTGGCAGCAAGGTGTATAATGTGAAGGAAGATGAACTTTCTCCATTCGTAGAGCAGTCTAGAGAAGTATGCAGTAATGCTGATGAGACACAAGGTGAAAACCCATCAATAACATATATATAATATATGTCTCTTAGTGCAAACAATGTTTTTAATAATTATTTTTCTTGTAGACAGTAATATTGATACACCTCTCAGTATAGATAAAGGAACTGAAACATCCACAGAGTTATTTCTTGTAGAAGAGTCCATAACAACAGATGGTACAGAGAAAAATACATTGTCAGAAGACTTACACTGGTAAGAAAAATCTGGTTATTCAGAAATTAGATATGGTAATAACTTATATTTACAGTGTAAGTAATATGAATATGAAAAAGTGCTCAGAATATCAAAAGAGGTTCCATAAAATTATTTGGTTCTATGAAAAAAGCCCACATGAAAATTGCTCACAGAAAATCCCCCATCGTCATAGAAATCCATTGCTATATAAAATTGGCCCCTGCATGCATCTTTTACATGCGTGCAGGGGCCAGTAAGTAAGCTTGCACTCCTCGCTGTCAGTAGGAAATCTAGACAGTTATGTGTCCACATTCCACCTTTTTACGACTTTTTCAGGCTTACAGGCGCTAGTCGTAACAGGCACTGGCGTAACGATATAGAGTGCAGGAAGTGTAGGTGCTACTGGGCCCGCGGCTAGGGGAAGTTAGGGGGGCACGGGATTCAGATGGTGCCTGTATGCTGTTCGGTGTGTGAAGGCGTCAGTGAATTGGGGAGGCGGGTGGATTGCTCTGCACTCTCTGGATGTAGAATGGAGTCAGCAAGTAAGTGAGTAAACCCTGTTTAATCTCTTCTTGCTGCCTCCAATATACTACCAACCACTAGCAGATCTCCTTGCTTCCTCATACAGAAGAGACAGCACACAGGACACCTGCAGCATGCTGCTCTCCCTCCCCTGTCACAACTTTCCTGCTTCTGCTGTGATTACATGTCCTGTAAGTAATCACCTCTCTCTCTCTTACTCCCTCATGCTCTGTTTGCCTCTCCAAACACCAGCAGCAGATAATGGGGGTCTCAGTGACCCTGACATGCGTTATCTTCACTCACTCCCCCCCCTCAGTCTGACAAATTTACATGTAAATGTATGGTAAAATAATGTAATGTTAATACAGTAATGTTTATTACTTATTATTATTCTGTATGTATGTGTGTGTGTGTATATGTATGTATGTATGTATATATATATATATATATATATATATATAATTACACCTCTCTATATATTTCTCTTTAGAAGAAAAAATCATGTGGTTCCGTGAGAAATTTTAGTTACGCCCCTGGTAACAGGGCTTCCCTGCCCGCAGATAGACATTTAAATGTTTTGTTATATTGGTTTTTTTTTTTAGAAGGAGAAGAAAATATTAGAAACAACCTTTGGTCGCACGCACAAAATTGAGGCATTATTTGACCTCCTGCCATATTTGTCGGAGCATGCCCTCAAGAATTGTTGTGATGGCAGCAGTAATCCTGTGCTTCAGCTCATCCACATCACATACCTATGTGTAGTACAAAGTTTAGGAGGGTGAGGTCCGGTGGGATTGGACCATCCCTTCCAATCCACCTATTGGTAAAGATTGCATCAAGAAACTCAGACACAAAGTTCTGCAGGAAGATGATACTGCCAATTATAAACTCAGCATATCCAAATAAACCCCAGATGTGACTGTTTTTGACAAAAAAGAATGCCCTGATGTTGNAGTTGTGCAGGAGACCACACCAAACATTAACCTCAAGGCTGGCATTTTTATGTGTGAGCTTTTTGCTGCGCTGGTATTTTTCTGTATGAGCAGTTTTCCACGTGTACATTTTTCTTGCAGGCATTAATGAAGCTGGGTTTTCCATGAGCAATTTCCCTGTTGGCTTTTTTTAAGTTAATGAATTTTTTGTGTTCTGTTCTATCAAGGTTACTTGAAATGTCTAAATTAATTGTTCAGTGTTAAAGCCTGTTAATTTAACTGTGCTGTGTGATTTTAGATTTTTGTGCCTATCATTTTACATAATTTCAGCTGCAGTACTACACCATGGACATAGTCTATCTTTTTGATATAGTGTGTTCTGTCAGCATTATGTACACATAATTTCTTACAGTTTTGCTGAAGTTGATCAGCAGAAGAAGTCATCTCCAGGGGAAACAGGATATACATTGCACGGAGAGCAGAGTCAGAAACCAGGAGCAGCCAGTGAGCTAGGACAGACTTTTGAAAGTCAGGAACAGCAAGACAACCAATCTAGCAACCTCAGGGCAAGCCGGTATGAAAAACTCACAATTNGTTTTACATATGAATCTATGGTAACTCAGTGATGTGATGGGAGTTGTAGCTTTCTGTTTTATAAGCTATTTGTTATAAATAAATTTTTATTCCAATTAATGATCAAGGAGAACAAAACCAGCTGGAACAAAAGATGGCTCAGCAAGTAACACAGATGCCTCTTAGCGCTAAGGTTATAAGTTTGATTCCCAGATACCTCTGTGTGGAGTCTGTGTATGTTCTCCCTGTGTCTGTATGGNTTTCCTCCAGATACTCCAGTTTCCACCCACACCCCAAAAACATACTGGTGGGTTAATTGGCAGCTGGTGCACTGGTTCCCAAACTGTGCAGCATGGCTNCCAAGGGTGCCACAATGCTCACAACACTCTCACTGGGGTGCCGTGAAGTTCTCACTGGGGTGCCGCAGCCATGGTGAATAAGATCGTAAGGNCAGGCAACACAGATAATGTTGTTGNCAGCCCTTACATTGTAGGCACATAACAGGCACATAACACTGTATGTGCCCCGGATGGATTACACTGCGGGGTGCTGACTATCGGGATCCCTGAAGTNTNAANGTTTGGGAACCACTGCCCTATTTTATATCTATCTCCTATCTCCTTTAGAATATAAGCTTGCAGGCAAGCCCCTATAAGTATTATAATGATAATAACAATTTACAGAAGGAAAGTAAAATACCACAGCATTTTCCAGTTTTAAAAATATTTAAGTTATATACAAAAAATATCAAAAGGAACAGCAGGAATTATTTCCCATTGTTTACAAATGCAAAACCAAAGCAAATGTGAGTTTGAATGGTTGAGAGCTGACTAGTAAGACAGCCAGTGGAACCGACCGTGAATTCCAGGGCACTGTCTGGGAAGGTATTAAGCAACTCTTCCATGGACATGCAGTTGAATCTGTGCAAATATTGTTCAAATGATCTGTCTTCAACTTTCTGGTCAAGGTGCATTTTGTATAATTGTGCATTTTGACAGTAAGTAAATAATTCTTTNCTGCTTCCTGTATTTCTAGACGTAAACCTTATATAGATGAAGAGCTGGCTCAGATCTGCAAGAAGAGGATTAGGTAAGTGACTGCTACTCTGTTTCTGCTTGTCTGTTACACTGTGATATTATCATGTATGTAAGACAGGTATAGTGGGCATCTGATCCAGTATTTAAGCAAAGGTGGCTCCCTTAATATGACAATTGCTTAAATCTGAAGTATGTGTCCAGAGGGTAGTCACTCTGTGTTGGCTGATGGGGNATAAGGGTAGGCGAAAATGATGGCCAATTATCGGAAATGGGGACAGTTTGATTAAAAATGATTCTGGAATAGTTGAGTCATGTTGAAATCCAACCAATGGGACCATGTTACTATAAATCAGGGTAGCGCTCAGGGGAGGTCAGGAGGTCTTCCATTGATCTATATACTAGTCCAATCTAGTGAACAAGTCTTTCATGCATAGTGGGTTGGGGAATCTTCAGTATGTAAATTTCTCTGGAGGGATTTTTTATACGTATTCATGGGCATATGGGAAGGGATAAAAGCCNGAATGCTGGACCTTCTGGAACTATTTTTGCTAGTATTGTCTAAGAGGGCTCTCTTATGCAATGCCAAAATCCCACTATTGCTAAACACTCCCATTATATATGGATGAAGATGCTTTGGTCAGCTGCTGGAATATACTGGTGGATGTGTCCAGGTACTGGAATATACTGGTGGATGTGTCCAGGTACTGGAATATACTGGTGGATGTGTCCAGATTAAAAATTATTCTATGCCTGCAAAGTCCTAAAATTGTGCCTTTGTTCATTGATGAGAGAAAGAATAGGCTATTTCCTAGTGACCGCCATACAATACAGAATGCANCTTGGTGGTGCACCGTGACTGCCCTTTATTCAGGTACAAGTTTTAAATGCTATCCAAAGTCACAATCAATGCTACATTCTGTGAAAGTTGAGGCAAGTAGTGCANCTACACAAACACCTAGGGAAGAAGTCCCATTCATCCTCATCCANGTGCCTACCCGGATCAACCTNCCAAAGTTTTCTNACATGNTTTCTGAGAATCTGTTTCTGGATANAGGTCAGACTGATACAAACAGGAGATAAGTCCCTTACTGGCACTAGAATGCAGACACAAANTCTCAAAGGTGGAAAGTGAGCGTGTGTGTTTCACTTGTAGTTGTGATAAAGCCTTTGATTTGCAAATATTGAAAGAAAGGAAAGGATGGAATAGAAAGCAAATCCCATAGAGCCTGAAAAGGCAGATCGCTCTGTAATATCGTGAAAACGGTCAATGTTGAGGTCCATCCATTTACTTTATATTGAGCAGAGAACTCCTATAGGAAATAGCAGGTTGTTCCAGATAAGGCCACAAAACACAACAANAAAAAAGAGAAAGGACTGCACTAGCTATGGAGTGCTATCACCAGGGTCCAAAAGTACTATTTATCCAACAAAGTATGCCTCTCAGGACATACCCCAAGCTACCCTCTTAACACAGTATTGCACATTCATATTAATATCAACCACACACGGTTATCAAAACAATAATTTTATTACATTTTATCCTAACCTTGTTAAGTAACCAATTATAAAACTATCCTTCTGCTGCAGGGTTAAGAAGGGCTTGCCAAGCCACACATAAACAGTATAATGCAATAAATATCTCCCCGCACTGATAGAATACTTATTACTTGTTTAAATAGTTTAAATAGCTTTTCTCAATCAACAAATAATAAATAAATAATCTAAATCCGTAAGTATTAATAATCAAAATTCAGCATTTCATAATATACATCAAAACACACAAACAAAATCATGTAAATAAAAAAGACAAAAAGATGATAAAGAAGATGTATTATTCATTTCAATGTTTAACTCTCATGCTATGCAAATGAAGGAAATTATAAAGAAAAANATTGGATATTGTTCAAGGATGAGCACGGACGAGCAATAGTGTCACAACATCTTCTATTTTCACAGCAATAGATAACTATTATTGATTTTTTTATGTGTCTTATAAAACGTCTTATACAGGCATTTCTGTTTTTGCAGGAAAGCCACCCCACCAGAGCTGCTTATGTGTGAATTTGATGACTGCGGAAAGATCTTTTCTAAGAGGCAATATCTGAATGTGAGTATGTGGGACTGATGTTCTCTTTGAAACCTGGGGAATGTTGAGGAGAACCTGTTATCACTATCCATTTCTGGCACCAAATGTTTGGGAAAGTGTTGACACCAAAGTGGCCAGATGTCTCTTATCAGGAGATTGACATACAATTAAAGTAAAGGCTGCATAGATGTCCTGGTTTTTGGACCACCAACTACTGAGAGTGATAATCAATCTAGTAATGTTCAGTTTCATTCTCTTTTATTGAGAAAACCAATACAAACAGTGTTCAGAATGTAGAAATCATAAACCGTTTTTAAATGTATGTAAACTTGATTTACCACATTGTTCAGAATATAATACTTAGCTGTTTCCAAGAAGCAGTTGGATGGATAGTGGTTAGTGTCATTNTAATTATCTTATAATCAAGTGTTTGATAATCTGTAAGGGGGGAAGGAAAAAAATATATCTTCTGATATTACTAGTATAATATGGATATATTTACACAGNGCTTCAAGTACAGTATAGATGTATACAGGGGTATGCCATAGCGACACTTCTCCAACATTATATTATATTCAGTCAACAATTGCAGATACTATCCATAGTAATTACCCAGTGCTGATGGCAGAAATACACTGATACTCATGAACTGTAACATGATTTTACTATGCCGGCATGCGCTGCTACCCATTCATACTTTCCCTATGCGCATGTTATTTTGATTGCAGATCATCAAAATAACTAAAAACAAAAAAATGTGACTTAAAAAGTCACAACTCCGTNAACAATTGATCGGGCCCAAAGTGTCCATACATTTCACATTAATCTACCCTTACTAAACTTTCAGCTAACACATCTGTTTAAGCTGTCACATAGCTGTCATTAGAAGTGTCCACAAGGTGACCCTGTGGCCCCTATACAGCTTGTACTTGATACTTCTTTCCCAGCAGTTAAACTGAGCAGGTAGGGTATAGTTGCTGCAGATGCTGGTCTCGGTCAATCATACGTGATAATGCACCACTGTCATACTTTCACGTCAGTCTGGGGACCAGATAAAACTTTTTGATTTGTATGTCAGTCATACATGCACTTACAAGATATGGCTAAAAGTCTGTTTCATTGCTAAGTTCAGTTTTAATATTTCCTTTCAGTATCACCAAAAATATCAGCACATGAACCAACGCATGTTCCGTTGCTCGGTTACCGAGTGTGGGAAGACATTCAACTTCAAAAAGCACCTTAAAGAGCATGAAAAAAGGCATAGCGGTAACCTTATAATTTAACATTTCTACAATTTTTTCNAATTTTTCAGTCACTGTTAATTTGGAATTTGTTTTGAGCCAATCTGTTTTATTAATATGTAAGTAGACTTCTTGTACATTTAATAAACAGTTCAGTTTTTCAGCAACTGACCAGCGTATTATAATTANTAAAAAAATAATAATTTTACTTGTGTATATTTAAAATAATAAGATTTTAAAGTATTGTTATTTTGTCAGATCGAAGGGATTTTATCTGTGAATTTTGTGCTCGAGCATTCCGCAGCAGTAGTAATCTCATCATCCACCGCCGCATTCACACTGGGGAGAAACCACTGCAGTGAGTGTTTACAATTTCACGTTCCGCAATTTTCACGTTTATTTAGTTGTACTGCAAATGTCCCCTTTTCTCTTCTTTTACTGATATAACAACATATTTTGCATCTCAGTAGTTATCATGTGTTATATGAAGCTGTAAGGTTTTTACTTGACAAAATGTATTCCAAACTGTTATGCCTTCTCCTTAGATGTGAGTTTTGTGGATTTACCTGCAGACAGAAGGCCTCACTGAACTGGCACATGAAGAAACACAATGCTGACTCTCTCTACAAGTTCCCATGTGAAATCTGTGGCCAGAGGTTTGAGAAGAGAGATAATCTTGCTGCTCACATGAGTCGCAAACATCCAGCCCCCCAAGTGACTGTTTCTAATCCTACCGACCAGTGTAATGCTCCCTCCACTGTTAATGTAAGTGAATGTGACCCAAACTCTAAGGCAGAATGCCCAGAAAGACCAGCGATGGTACAGACTTCTAATGAAAGTGTGAAAGAGGCTCTTTACTCCAATTATCTAGACTTGTCAGAGAGCATGCACGAAGCAGCCCCTCAGACAGTGCAATCTTCAGAGAACACAGAGATATCACTAGTAATTGTCTTGTAATANACTATAGCAGACAGACACACCTCAATATCATACTCTGGTCCTCATTTTGTCTTTTAATAAATGAAACTCAACATAAAATTCTTTTTACCTGCAATTATGTGCATTTCTGGGAACCAGTCACCATAATATGCCATTTTANTGTGGCATATAGACACTAGATTTACTAAGCAGGGAGATTGATAAGTAGGGATGTCGCCCATAGCAACCAATCAGATTCAAGCTCTCAGTTTTATTTTACATACTGGAGAATGTGAGCTTGAATCTGATTGGTTGCTATGTGTAACATCCTCACTTTTCAATCTCTCTGCAAGTCCCTGCTTGGTAAATATAGGCCAAGATGTCATATACATGTTTGTTCATGAATGGGCTTTGGATTGAACAAATAAAATAATATGGCCATTCTTATACCACTATGTTATTATGTTATATTTTGTGTGTTTGTGTATATGTTTGTTGGCCAGTATATTTCAAAGCTGTCAAGGTAAAGCATCCAATGACTGGAAAGG